>JAVQIZ010142340.1:0-31318 GCA_036023535.2 Galaxias brevipinnis | reverse complement strand
GGTTTTTAAAGGGTTGGGTTGCCCCCCCCCCCCCCCTCGTGGCAGGAAGGAAGTGCCCAGCTCCGTTTTGCACTTTCCCCGAGTCCGTTTGTGCCGCGCTGTGCCTCTGTCTTTTACAGACTACAACGCCCACCCATCCCCCACCCCCTCTTCTCCACACAACACACCAGCACACACACACACATACTCTGGCCAGCCACAAGGCCCATGTTACCGTGCTCCTCTTCAACGTGGTGTGTTCCGTGTTTCAAAACGGTGCTGTCAGATTTGAAGGACACACACGCACTCATCTGGCTCCTGACAGGATGACGGATAGGCCTGAGAGAACGTGGTTGCGCACACACAACTACACACACACACACACACGCACACACACACTCCCACCCGGTGCACATACACACTCCCACAGACACACACTCCTCTTTACACTCCCACGCAGCCAGCCGGCTTCCTCCTCCATCACTCCATTTGGCCCACTGTCGTGAATAGACAAGCCTGTCACCGCAGCAAGCGACAGTTCCCGTTGGATTTGGCCACGTGGTAAGGCGTAACTGACTTGGTCAGCTGCCGAGATAGAGCGTGTGTCGTTAACGACGTTGATGTCCCTGTAATGACCTGCTGTGACGTGTTCTCTCCACAGCACTCAGCACTTCAGACAGAGCATCATCTTCATGCACGAGTCTCGGCTGAAAGGAGAAGGCTGTCTAGTTCACTGGTGAGAAATGGACGGAGGGAGGGATGGACGGAGGGAGGGAGGGAGGGAGGGAGAAAAGGAAATGAACGTATGTGCGTGTGTGTGTGTGTTTGCGAGTGAAAGAGATATATACGAAGGCACACGCTGTCTCTATATACACGTGAGGCTGACCGGGAGAAAGAGAGGCAGTAAGTATACGCGTGTGACAGAGTCATTTAGTTTGTGAGTGTGTTGCAGTGAGAGAGAGACTGTATGTCATGCCCGAGCCCACACACATAGTTAGACCCAGGTCCAGTTACAGCTGTGGTATAACTCAACAAGACACAGCTGATAACCTGAGCTAGGCTGATAGTCCCCACTAACGCACACCGAGACATTCATCATCGGGCCACAGTGCGTCCCTGAAACGCGCGCTCAGAAAATGCAGTTATTAAATGAGCCGCGCATCCCAGGAAGATTAGCTGTCGCTGTGGTAACAAGAATAGAAGAGCAGGCGCTCGAAACAAAACGAGACCAATTATGTTCAGCTGATTGCACAGACGTGTAACCATGTGTGACTGTTGAGTTGAATAGATAAAGCAGAAGCCTATTTTTGAACTTCCCAAAACATGACAAACATGATTTGAATGCAGTGTGTGTGGTGTCAGTGTGTGTTTGTGCATCTGTGTGTGGATGGGTATTGCTGGTGCTTATGGTGGCATTGAAGGATCTTCTCAAAAGCCTGTAGATTTCTTTGTGTTCCTGTGACTGTTTGCTACTGAAGCTGCCGCCTACACAGTTCCACTCTGGCCAGTGGGAACATACTGTACACTCTCACCAAGGCCAATATCCAGAACGTACACAGCCTCCTTCTTTTCCGCCATCAAGTCCTATCTAACGTTATTGTTATTCGTCCACCATGTTTGTGCTATGCCGCCCAGTATATGACGGACAGCACCTGTTTGCCCCCCCCCCTCCGTATCCGTCTGCCCCTCCAGTCTGGCGGGGGTGTCCCGCAGCGTGACCCTGGTGGTGGCCTACATCATGACAGTGACGGGCCTGGGCTGGGAGGAGACCCTGTTGGCCGTGCGGGCGGCTCGTCCCTGCGCCGGTCCCAACGTGGGCTTCCAGCGCCAGCTCCAGGAGTTCGAGGCCAGCCAGGCGGGCCAGGTCAGTTACTGTAGGATGTACACAGTCCCGGGAGGGGGCGGTGGGGGGTGGGGGGGAGAGAAAGAATGCAACAGATAGGAAGCTACTCTTGAGGGGCGGACCGAAATAGAAGGGTGAAGTCAGCGCTGTCACTTCAGGGTACAGTGTGAAACTTCATGGGGCTGACGGGCAGAAGAGTACAACTGCTTGCAACAAGTCTAACGGCATATAACATATTGGTTATGGAGTTATTGATACACTGATATTGCATATGCCCATATTGACCGACATACTGAAACTATTATAATTCACATATTGATATGCATAGACGAATTTTAGAGGCATAGTGTATCATACATGATCGGTTATGGCTGTAAGCTGGCTCTGAAGCACATGTTATTTTCGGTTCTTCTAGTTTAGGGAGTGGCTGCGGAAGGAGTACAAAGAGAACCCTTTTAACGACGAGGCTGATATTCGCGTCCTGCTGGCCAGAAGCCTCAAGCCTAAAGGGGTGGAGGTGCAGGCATCTCCCCCCGCTGGAGTCCAAGGTACCTGAGGCCCCCCCATAGCTCAGGACTGAAGACCTGCTGCTGGATGATACCACTTTGACCCTGGGAGAGGGGGGTCCCTCTGTATGCACTGTTTTTGGACCAGACTGTTACTGCTGTTTGTCTCTGCTGGAACGAGTTGCTGAATCAACATGATCGAAGAGCGAGGCCATCTAGATGTGCACGTTTTGTCGACACTGTGTGTTTCCGTGGCTTTATTGGTTCTGCACACTCCTAATTTGTGGATATGTATGTTTTTGTTTGTTTTTCTTTCTGTACCTTATATGAAACTGTGAAAATGCAAATTTATAGTGGATGTCTATTATGTGCCATAATAATAAACAGATCTAAGTCACGTTGGGGCATGAACCCGTTGTATGATCGAGCGTGACCGTGTGGGTTAAGAGACCAGCTCTGGTCTGTTTACCCCTGCTCGCTGGTCCCTTTCCTGTTTGTGTGTTACTGTGCAAGGGATGCGTGACGGCATCGTTAGGAGGGTCTGTAGAAGAGGAGTATGTTCTGAAACTGTTCTAGGCACTGAATGAAGGGATGGAAGTGCTGGGGGGAAAGTGTAGGGGAGAACTCTTGAAGGTCAGTCTTGAATACCTCAGTCGATGTGAATAGTGTTTGGCTTAGGGGATTCATTTCAGCAAGATCACTCAAATCAATCTCGAATAAATTAGCTGTGATGGTATTTGCAAGGTGCTTTGGATCAAACTGTCCATTACCTGCTCTATTTTGACTTGGAGCTTGGTGTGCATGGATTGCCACTGGAGGGCAGCCATACTGTCAAAAGTAAATTATGTCATGAATGAAATGAAATCCCTCCCTTGCTCTATGTGTTTTCCATGTGAGGAAACCATGCATGTTCAGCCTTATGAGTTAACAAATAATATAAATAATAGTAAAAATAACTACAATAGTCTGTTGAGGCTATATAACTAGGGCAATAAATATCCAAATCGTTTTTAAGGCCAATATTTTTATGATTAAATATAATCTACACAAACATAACACATGCTGTGCTAAAACGAAGATGTGTAATTGAGCTCTGACTTGTTATGGCACAGTTTGTGTGAGGGAGTTTTATTTTGATGTTGAGCGCGAGAAAGTGTTCCATCCACAACGGCTGTTTGTGTCTTTTGCTCAATACGTGAGAGGGATTCCCCACTTCAAGGCTCATGTGTAGGCTAGGCTTGATAAGCTTCACAGAAATATCAGGCATTTATTGCGCTGCTTGCGCATCCCGGGTTCAAGCAGCAAGGTTCATCACAAGCTCCTCCTCGTTTGAACAAGATGCGAATCACAATATAATAAGACACCTCGCACTCCACGTTGGTAATGGTATTTCTAAGGTCAGTGTCATCAGAGGAACTCACATGGTCAAAGGTAAATTGTCGAACTTGTTTGGTATTCTGAAAATTAAAAAATACGTCACTTTAGACATATTGCCGGTTATTGCTGATTAATAGCCCAGTGTAAAGTTATTTCTTAAATCATATTGTGCTATTGTTGTGTTCGACAATTTATTGTCGTGGCTCCAACCAAATAAATGTTACTGTATTGGCCTGTAAACTGAATGAAAAGTAGCCTTAGATTCACGAAATTGCATACCTTTCTCGAAACAGACTATTCATCTCACTAGGCCGGTGTTTTGCATTTAACAACTCGTACAATTCATCACCATTCATCACCATTCCCATCCTTCTGTTGCGCTCCTGGCAGAGATGAACTTAGAGGACGACGGCAACTTGTCAGTCAGTTGCGGCAACGGAAAACTTAGACAGTGGCTGATCGATCAGATTAACAGCAGGACATACCCTGGATTGGTTTGGGAGAACGACGAGAAAAGCATTTTCAGGATCCCGTGGAAACATGCAGGCAAACAAGACTACAACCGAGACGAGGATGCCGCGCTCTTCAAGGTGCGTTCATACACCCTCCGTCACAGCAGTGTTGCAGATAAATGACGCAATGGAATAACCCAAAATAATTGGCAAACCACCCACTAAAACAACTAAACAATAATCATCCCTGCTACCACTTCCTATTATGTGGCCACAGTCTATTACATTTTAGGCTAGAGAACAGCTACATATTCCACCAGTTGATCTGCATTATATTTTTGAAAAAGTTGATCAAATTTTACAAGAGGTTTAAAGTAGGGCTGAAATGCTTATTTGCTGTTTGTTATTATCACTCAAATCAGCTACAAAACCATGAGCTCATAGTAGTGTGTGTTTTTCATACATGAAGTGAATTACTTGAAGAGGAAGTGTAAATTGATTCACTATAGCAGCTGCTCATTGCAGGCCTGGGCACTGTTCAAGGGTAAATATAAGGAAGGGGTGGACAAACCAGACCCACCCACTTGGAAAACGCGACTACGCTGTGCTCTCAACAAAAGCAATGACTTTGACGAAATGGTGACCAGGAGCCAACTGGACATCTCGGACCCCTACAAAGTCTACAAAATCATACCCGAGGGAGTCAAGAGAGGCAAGTAGAGCTGTTCGGCCAAACAATGTCTACCGCGCGTTGCTGGAGTTGCACTATACACTATAGCGCTCATTTGTTCAGTGTGGTAAATTCCCCATTGATTACTTATAGGAATTTGCAGAAACTTTTAGTATTTTGTGGGTTTCAGTGTCATGTTAACCCCTGGACACCCTAATACTGTAGAAACTACACAGACACAGACACACACACACACTGTCCAACACAGAGATGACAAGTTCATGTACGCCTGTAAATGCTTTGCTACACTATCTTGCCTTTAACCAGATGAGGCAGGAAACACAAAGGAAGCCAAAGCATGTACCAAAAATGCCTCAGTGCTTTTTATAGAGGGCTTCGGTTACTAAGTGCAGAATGCACAATGCACCCTGGCGGCCTTCAGCTTTGCATAACCAGAGCTCCACCATCACCCCCTTCGCCACACTCGTGCACTCATGCACTTCCTGTCTGGAGTTGCACGGGTCCCTTTCCTGCAGCAACCTGCAGAGGAGTCCCCACCATACCTGGGCCTGAGTGAAGTTATGAATCGCTGTGTCAAGCGGACTGAAGTAGATCAGCGTTACCACAGCACCTAACGCCCTGCCCCTTTTGGGTTGAGGCTGAACGTCTCCGGATGCTTGACACCCATGGCGACTTGTGGGAACATATAATCCAACATGCATTTTTTGTGATGTAATATTTAATATGTTGCCTTTTGCACCGATCACTCCAGGAATCAAGAACGGTTTCAGCGCCACAGAGGAAACGTCGCCTCAGATGACCTCGACGACCTACCTCCCCAAACAGCATTCCTCACACAGCCAGGTAAGGCGATGGAAAGTTGTGCACCACTTGTGAACAAGCTATAACGCCATTCACCTTTGAATGAAGGCGACCGATGACACGTGACCCTCTAGTACAGTGGTTCCCAATCCAGTCCTCAAGTACCCCCAGCCATTCCAGGTATTTAATCTTCCAAGGGGGCTAGCACACCTGGTGTAATTAGTCACCTACAGCAAGGCCTTGATTAATTACACCAGGTGTGCTGGCACTGGGGAAGATCCAATTCCTGGCATGGCTGTAGGTACTTTAGGACTGGACTGGGAACCACTGCTCTTGTTGTATACCTTCTAAAGTGCTTTGACCTGTCCTCCATGAATGTCTTCCTCAAACATCTTCCTGTTCACTGCCGAGTGAATAACAGCGAGTAACACTGTCCTTCCACGGCTTCCCACCCAGGTGGCCGGCTACGTCGTGCCCCAGGAGCGGAGGGATTGGAGGGACTTCCCAGCCGAGCCGCAGCCTCTTCCCCCTCCTCCGCACCCGGATCTCCAGTATGGCCAGTATCACTACCCGTCTCCCGTTCGGCCCTGGCAAAGCTCGCACATGGAGAATGGTGAGAGAGAAAACATTGGTATGTGCAAACGTATATGCAGAAGAACTGGTTGGACAGACTCTACATAATGTTTGAAAAAGAAAAAGCTGTCATTTCACATTGTTGCCAGTGCCTAGGAGGTCTTGGTGTTAGCTTGCAAGAAGCCCTTTATAACAATCTTAAAATAAATGGAGGCAAACGCATGCACTCATACCCAATGCTTGCACACATACATACATGCACACACACACACACACACACACACAAACACACACACACACACACACACACACACACACACACAAACTCGCCCCATGCAAAATGCTGAAAGGTCCTGTAGAAGCAGAAGGTTAACAGAGAGCAAACATGAATTCTAAGAGGTTCTATTTTTGCCTTTGGTGGCTACTTCTCTAAATGACTGAGGGATTCGTTTCATATGCATGAGACAGGTTCCCCCTCAGATGAAAGATAAATAAGTGTAGTGGCATACACAGATATAACACTCAGAAAGTCAATTGGTAATAAACAAGCAAACCGTGACATTCCTGCATTCGGTATGTGTTTCGGTAGACTAAGGACACCTGCTGACATGCATTGTGCTGGTTGTAATGGGGGTATATATTTCCCTAGGTTACCAGACAACCAGCTCCTTCCACTCCTACTTCACAGATCCCCACCTGACATCCTTTTCGGGAGACCAAAACATTGGCGTCTCAGGTACCGAAATACACACGCATTCGTCTCTTTAGCAATGCAGAACTAATGATTGCATTTAGGCAATTCATTTTACTTGATACTAATTGATACTAACGTTTGCGGTAATTACATCATATTATGCGACTTAACAACTTCAAAAGAGTGCTCAATCATTAGTATTTGCAAAACGACAACGTTTTCTGTGACACGTCCATTCCTGTTTCTTTGAATATAATAATAATAAACATAATGGAAATGACTCTTTAAAATCCCTTTGTCTCACAAACCATCGTTCATCTAGTTTCTCATATTCGGTCCTCCTCTCCCCCCTAGACTGCAGCCTACACATCTCTCTGTTCTACCGCGAGTCTCTGGTCAAAGAGGTCACCACCACCTCCCCTGACGGCTGCCGGATCACCTCCTCCTCGTCGCCATCCTCCTCGTCCTCCCCCAGCCTGGAGGAGAGGCTCTACGCTGGGGCCGACACCGTGCTCTTCCCTTACCCCTACCCCCAGTCCCAGCGGCAGGGGGCCGAGAAGCTACCCATCGTGCTGGAGCGAGGCATCCTCCTGTGGATGGCGCCGGACGGCCTGTACGGCAAGCGCCTGTGCCAGAGCCGCGTGTACTGGGAGGGCCCGCTGGCGCCGTTCACCGACAAGCCCAACAAGCTGGAGAAGGAGCAGACCACCAAGCTGTTCGACACGCAGCACTTCCTGGCCGGTGAGCTTTTTTGTGGGTGCGGACCACTGGGGAGTCTTAGGGCAGCACCACCATAGCAGCGTAACAACACTCAGTCAGCCTCTGGAGATAAGCGCTCACATGGACGCACTGCAACAATGGCCACGGCGTGGTGCGTTCTTATGGATCCCACTGCTTTTCGTTGAAAAACACGCCCTCGAGCACTAGGATTGGCCCGGCGCCCATACTCGTGTGTTTAAGTCCTTTTATGCCTATCCCTAATCTTATCCCTAACGTTAACCTTATCATTTGTATGCCTATCCCTAATCGTATCCCTAAGGTTAACCTTATCATTTGTATGCCTATCCCTAATCGTATCCCTAACGTTAACCTTATCATTTGTATGCCTATCCCTACTCTTATTCCTTAGCTTAACCTTACTGTTGTATGAAAAACGTAAGCTAATGGTGGGGAGGACAGTGTTCAGTGGTGACAGGCTGTGTTCAGGCGCGTCTGGGAAACCCCTGGTGGCGCGGTGTTGGAGAGGGGACTATGTGGGCCTCGGTGCACGGCGGAGTCTCCACAGCAGGTCGGCCCCCACCCACCACCTCGTGGTCGGCCCGCTGCCGCCGCCGCTCAGCTCCATCACCGACGGCTTTCCCAGCAGCGGTGCTCAGTGAAATACCCCCCCCCCCCCTCCACCATTACCACCAGCACCACCAACATCATCATCATCGATTCTACCACACACTCCCTGACTCGATAGGTCGCACGGAAACGTGTGCTTTGAGTGCTTCGCCATGGGGGGGCTTTTGCATGTGGGTGCTGGAAACCAGGGACAGGACAGAGAGGGCTTTTCACCTCGTGCCTTCTAAGTCAGGTATGTGAAATGCGATCGTGTCTCTTATGGTATGTCTTTTTCTCTCCTCCTCCTCTGGGTGCAGAGCTCCAGGGTTATGCTCACCACGACCGCCCGATGCCCAGACACCAAGTAGTGCTCTGTTTTGGGGATGAGTATCCCGATCAGCAGCGTCAGAGGAAGATGATCACAGCACAAGTAACGCCAACTAATACCCACAATATACCTGCCAGTTCAAATCGGAATTAGTATAGCCAAATAATGATGAGCATTATACAAAAAAAACATTTGATTAAGACAGTGTAAACATATACATTCCCTGGGAAATATCAAAGTGGCTATCTTCAATAGAGCACAACTACTGTATGTAAAACATTCTCTCTCAGAAATAAACCAACTTAGGCAAGTAACATAAGAGAACACTGATAATTTACGACAAGTCTTGTTTTACAGGTGGAGCCTATGTTTGCTAAGAAGCTAGTTTACTACACCCAGCAAAACAGTGGCCACTTCCTGAGAGGATATGATCATATCCAGGACCACGAGGCCTCACCAACTGAGGACTATGCTACCCACAGACCTTTGCAGCATGTACAGGAGTGACCACCCATGAAGCCAAGAAAAAGCACACTTGAATGTAGATTATTATTATTTTTACCTGGTCAGGTGTTTTAATTGGGAAAAGCCAATCACAAAAATAAATATAATCACTGAGAGTGATTGAATTTAATTATTTTGTAATTTAATAATTATTTTACTAGAAAACATATTTGAATATGCCTAAAATAATACCCTATTTTGTATAGTATTGCAAATATTTTATTAAACTTTTGTAATTATGTTTTTTAAACAAATATGAAATGTGTAAAAAAAAACTTACTGATTTATTGACTTCTGTATGTCAACAGATTAAAATACCTTTCTACATATGTGTGACAGTACAGTTAGTGCTTACTGTTAGTAAGTTACTTCCAGAAAAGCTTAGGTTAATTTGAAAGTCTATGTAGACACTATTAGACACTTGAACTATCAACATATCACTATGTCTATTTATGTGACACGCTAATCTTTAGAAGTAGAGGGTGTGAGCGTGTGTGGCTTCTTTGCTCTTTGACATTTGTGAGGGTTGATGGGAAGAGGCTCCAGCCCACAGGTAGGAACCCACAAGGCCCCGTGAGTGCTGATGCAATCACGTGATGTGGAACGGGGGAGGAGAAGGGGAAGACCCTGCCCTGGCAACACTACTAGCTTGTGTGTGTGTGCGTGCACATATCTATCTCTCTCTTTCTCTCTCTCTCTCTCTCTCTCTCTCTCTCTCTCTCTCTCTCTCTCATAAACCCACATATCTCACATCAACTCTACGCCATGTCGTGTGGGACTGTGACAGGTTGCATATGTGTCGCACACCATAGACAAGTGTAATATGTGCGTGTTCTGCTGCTAAGGCTGTTTGTGTAAAGGATGCGGTTCAGTGGTGTGTGTGTCTGTGTGTGGAAAGGCGGGCTATGTGAGGCGGAGGGCAACTGAGGCAGGAAGTACTATGAGCAGGTGCACAGGAAAAGTGGCCCTTAAGATAGACACAGACACTTGAAAGGGCTGATGGTGGAGTGTATGAATGATGAAGATGAATGCTTTGTTCCATCAGATAATGCAACCCATACAATACACACACCGAGGCACGTTCTGGAGTGTCATTGTTGGTTTCACTTGGTAGGTTTGGGTAGGTATTGAGTAGCTGAGTCAGTCAGATATAGTAACATGGTTAAAATAGCACCACCGAGCAATGTAGCACATGCAAACTAAAGTAACTGATATGAAAGTGGTGTTGAAAGATACAGAGGTTATATTGATATGAAATGCATAACAAAGCTACCCATGTACAAAAAAGTGCTGAGCAGTTCTGGTATGTACTAAATGTGGCCTAGTGGCTTTCTCTTGTACTTTCCTTCATGGTCAACAACATTTTTATTTTGAATCCACTTGGCATAGCTACAATATTTTAGTGAAATACAAGAGAAATTGATGTTATCAGGTGCCTGGTGGCTAATGGAGGAAGCAGTCACCAGAAATGGTTTCCCCTTGCCTGCTAAAGGGAGGCTACAGTGGGGTGCACTGTTACCATCAGACACACATTTCCGCTAAGCCCCATTGTCACGACTTCATAGAACGACGACTGATCTGGCCACGGATTTCTACGATATCGGAACACTTCTGTGAAATCTCAGATGTAAAAAAAGAAAGCTTGTCCTTTCCCCCGCCCCCCATCTTCAACTCGTCAACGCTTCCCGATTACATGGACCATCTGTTTTCCACGAAAACAAGCAGCGCTAGAACATGTTAAAGCCCTGTTAACCCTGACCTACAAGAAGAAATCGAATGTTACCTGAAGGTAACAGGAGCTGGAATCAAAGCACGGCACTCATCACGCAACTGGGGAAACCGCACCTGTTCCTCTTCAAATTAAACTTCTGGTCCAACTAATGGGAAGGAAAACTACCTATGTGGTCTGTGTGGGGTGGCCAGACAGGCTTCCTCTGTTGATTCCATACTGGTCTGGCGAAGAGGCTACACACACAAGGGACAATGGAAAACAGGAAATGTTTTAATAATTGACAAACATTCTTATTACAAAATAGCTGCTTAGTGTAATGTCGTGATGGAATAACGACAATACATACAATTTGTATAGCATTGGAAAGGATTGGGAAGAGCATAGGCTACAGCATAAAATCAACAATGCAATGCTTAAGCGCGTATGGCATGTGCTTAGCCTAGTGTGAAAGATTGAAACCCAATGTTGAAGTGGGACTGGGGAGAAAGGTCCTGTTTTTGGTGTTTCGGTCTTGTCACTGACTTCCCTCACAGCCAAACCACATTACTTTCACCATGACCTTCAAACTCCAAAGACCAGCCAAATTCTGAGATCACATCTGTGAAAGGCTGGCCCGAATCCTGCCATTCCTCCCTGTCGTTCACTCTCATTTCACACTCCATCACACACTTAGATCCGCTCATACTGCTTTGATAAAACATCTAAAAAGGAGCTCTTACTCATAAAGATTTACCCCAACCAAAATGTTTTTTATCTGATCCTGTGGAAAGCATGTTGACCACTATCAAAGGTGTGATTGCTTGACATTTAAGGAATCAGGAGAAAGCATGTGACTCCCCCACCTACACACCGATAACCCAACTACATCGATGACTCAATACAAACCCAAGCTCACACTCATACAAAATCAATCATTTACTGTAAGATGTCCCTGTAACAGACGGTCGGTCTAAAAACTCAGAGTAAAAGGTTACTACTAGAAAACTGGCAACAAATTATTTTCCTATGAAAATAAGTTAATAATTATAATGAACCGTAGTTATAGACCTTAAATAAAATGCTTCAACAACAATTGGTACATCAAAAATAATACATACAAGAAAAGAAAAAAGTTAGAAAATAAACATATAACAATTATATTGATAAATTAACAAATAATAAAAGTAAAACAAAATACAATGATTGATGTTGATTGTTTTTAATGGTGTGGTGAGGTTTTAGGGGATTTCAAATTAATTTATCTAGGGCATTAGTTTAGGGCCAAAATGGCAATTTCCGTATCACCATCTGATGTAGATCTTGCACCACCTAAACTATGGAACGCTCTCCCTCCTCTAATTCGTAATTCCAACTCGCTATTAATCTTTCAAACCCATCTTAAAACCTATCTTTCCACCCTGGCATACCCTAGTTAACTCTGTTCAGAATCCGGTCCTTTTCTTTCACTGATATACTATCCTTTTGTTTACGTATAGCAACTGTTGTTGCTGTCTGTCCGTTCTGCCTGTTTCTGTTTAATTGTTTACTTTTGTTATGTTATCTATGTTGATATCGTGATGCATCTTTGGGTGTTAGAAAAGCGCTATATAAATAAAATGAATTATTATTATTATTATCTTGACCTCATGACATTTATTAGTGCAGAGATGGAGGATCTAAGGCTGCACGTCTGATGATGCGCAGTAATCATTTATAAGTTCAAAGCAAAAGATTCAATCTTAAATCAGTTCTAGATTCAACAGGAAGCCTCAGTATTTAAGTTCACACAGGAGTTGACCTATTTGTTCTGATCCTACAAAGAGCTTTTCTTTCCTATTTCACACTAGCTCCAACATCAAAAGGGTCACTCTACTAAGGTCAGTATAAAGTGTGTTGCAGTAATCTAGTCTTAGCATGAGATAAATGTTCATCGTATGACAAGAACACTTTTATTATTTATTTATAATATAATAATAGTTATTGCAAATAAAAGCAAGACTGTAAGATGTTAAATCTGCATGGAAGATAATTCCTAGCTTTCTTGCAACAGGTTTGACATTTCAATCAGATATCTAATATTGTTCAGAATTGAATTATGGAAACTAGGGTGGCCATATAGGATAACATCAGACTAACTCACGATAATTAGTTGAACATTTTGGGGGCATCCAACCCAAGACTCAGCTGAGTGCAGTGCCAGTTGCATTGACATGTTCAATTGGTGTTGTCAGTATTGTCAATAGCATGACTAAGGTAAAGTGCTAAAATGGAGGACAGAACAGGATAATTTAGGAGAGTTTCATGTAAAACCCCATTTAGCTGTTACAGTAAGCATCTAAAACCAGATTGAAATTTAACATTGTTGTTTGTAAAGAGTAAATAGGCCTAAAGACAGTTACTTAATTATTTACAATCAATACAGTTAGGAAGAACATAATGAAATGCCAGTTAGTTGGAAGTATAGAGAAGTATAGATCCATTCAATCTGTATAAAGATGAAATACTATTACCACAATATTTAACAAATAACGTGCTCGCAGTTTAAATTATTAAAGAAACAAAATAGTTGTTGTGAAACGATTGAGAGAAAGAAATCGGTTTAAAAATAATCAATAACAGGGAATACAACATGGTGTTTTCCCCTCCACAGGAACCCAGACCGGCTTCAGTTTTTCCACTGCCGTTAGTCAGCGTGTCATCAGTGCCTCGTCCTCACAACCCCCTTGTCATTGCCCCGCTGGGGCAGGACGGTCTAGACGGCGAATACAGTCCCCACTACCCTTCGCTATCGATGAGAAATGAAACCAGGAGACCAGCGTGCCCTCAGACGAGACGCTCCGCCAATGAGAAAGTATCTCATACTTTCCATCTTTGAGTTTGGTCTCAAGCCCACAATAATATAATAACAGTTATTTGGTATAGGGACGTGTTTTTATATCTGTTTTGTTGCTGCTAGAAGACGTCCTTGATTTCCAGACAATTGAAACTGTGGTATTGCCTGTGATTCTGGAGGGGAACAATTGTCTTTACAGTTGCTGTGTAACACTGATACATATGTTATAAAGATCAGTCTGATCATATTTGACCATCTCTTCTCCTTATGGATGTAGAAGCTGGAAAAACAATCAAGCAAATAAATACATCTAAATAATGAACTCTATTCTACATAATATCCACAATGTTTTCAAATAATGTCTATTTTATTTGATTCAAATTGCAAGGGAGACCAAAAACACACAATTCATGCTTTTCTGGATGGGGTGCATGCACAGCAGAATGTACAGGTCCAGTGCGCATAAACCAAATAAATAAATAAATTAACATTGCTTTACACAACAACAACAATAAGCAAATCTTACATACACTTAAATCAACATCAAAATCATTTAAATGTAAAATATGTTGATCATGTTTTACTGGCCTCTACTGGACATGAAATGTAATGGAAAAGAAATCTGAAAAAAGATAAGCACTTGTGGATAAGCAATGAACACACAGCAATGTTTTTGAACTGTTTAAGTGAACCAATTCAAAGTGTTCCAGTTGCTTGCATGTAGTCGTGGGACATGTCCATGTCCCGTTATGTATGTGTGTGTGTGTGTGTGTGGGTGTGTTTGCGTGTGTGTATGAGCGCATGCGTGTGAAAGCAGCAAGCACACACCATGGACACTATGGGTGGCCAGCCATAGTATCACTTCCATACGTATCATGGGTGGCGGCTGCAGTGCTGAAACACTTGTTGAATTACAGACAGGGGACCATTTTTTAGACGGACACAGCTGAGCTGCCATCTGGCCTGATTCCAAGTCTGAGAGGGAGAGAGAGAGAGAGAGAGAAAGAAAGAGATAGCGGCCTACAAAGATCGCCACTAGCCACTGCTTATCCTTCGAGCACTACAATGCCTATTTTTTTACATTGAGTTTATTTGTTTAGGGTCATAAGCTATACCTATTCGTGTATGCTCAGAGAAAGTTGAGAGTCACAGTCCAGACGTGTACGTGTACATGGTATCCTAGTCTAGCCCTTACAGAATCCCTATGATCTGTGTTGTCGACCTAAGGGTCAGGGAGGTGTGGACCTTACCCCTTTCTTAACCTTTAACCCCCTGAGGTTGACACGGCATGCACTCCAATCAGCACCTTTCACTCAGTCACAGATTTGCTCCCCTGAAGCACTGGCTGATAGCTCCTTCTGGACTTGTTGAGGCAACGTAAAAACTATAGTTTTTTTGTCCCAAATCACCAAAGCTTATCACAGTGACGTACTGCCACTAATTACGTGTTTCTTCTATCATATCATAAATGTAATCCCCCAATTGAAGTGACCCAGAATGTGAGGGGCATGAGAACGGAGAATTACGCCTGTGACTAGCATATTAAATGTTATCGACGCAATTAATCTGTGCGCATTGTTTACGGGACTCGATTGTTTATTTGAGCCCCTCCAGATAACAATGCGGCCGTGTTCCTCCGCAGATATGCCAGGGAAATAATAAATAAACAGTCGTGGGACGATAAGGAACAGTAAAGTAATGGGAAACATGCAGACGGCCGCGAACATTAGCGAACACAGATGAAGGCTGATAAGCAAAACAATGGGGCTGGTGGGGCAATATCTGGAAGAAGCGCTGGGGCTGGAACGGACCACTGGAGTTTTGGGGGGGGGGGGGGGGATTGAGGGGGTCTGACTAATATGAGTGTGGAAATTACCTCCGTCATGACTGGGCATATGACAGGGCGTTATTTCAACTTAAATCTAAATCTACGATCTCATCATAAAACAGAGGTTACAAGACTAAGAAACACTTACTCGCAGAATGACGGGAAACAGAGCCAATATGAAGATCTCTCTCTCTGTGTATTGAGCCTGCAGTTACGGCTTTGGGCAGCAGGGTGTGGTGTCTGATTATCGGGTGGTAAAGAAGAGGGCAGCTGGGCTGCTAGCGTACATATGTGTGCTTTACACCCTTTGGTCCCTACTAATGACCTTTGTACCGTGTATTAACACCAATACCCAAAAGACATACCAACACACAACCCATTCTAAGCCTCATGAAAATGCATACCTTAGAAAAGTAGTAAAACTACAAGCCCTGCTTGTATGTGCATTTTGGGGGCCTGTACCTCTCAGCGCTCCCTGAATCCTTCCGTGTGGCCTTCACAACGCCGATGATACCACAGCCACTCAGGCATGCACAATCAACCAACACAAGGCACCCACTATTCATTTATTGCCAGTCCATACATTTCACTTTCTACTGAAAATTACAAAACAAGAGGCTGCTTTCATTGCATGTAAACGGCGGGTAGTGCACGATGCACAAAAGCGTAAACACAACAGGCACTCATTCAGATGCCAAACAGAGACCTAGGCAGGCAGGCAGACACACGCACACATCGGAGATACAGCTCCAAGCTGGCGGGGAGGTTTGTGCACGTGAAGGAGGGAGGCGGTGGGAGTGACAGCTCGCGGGCCGTGTCGCGTGAGAGGGGCTCAGGCCGCACTCACACTCTGTGTGGTCTGGCTGTGTGGTCTCCAGCTGATGGCCAGGGAGCTGGACCAGGAGGGAGGGAGAACCCAGGAGGGAGAGAGTGAGAGTGTGTGTGTATGTATACTAGTGTGTGTGTGTGTGTGTGTGTGAGTGTATGTACAGTGTGCGTGCATGTGTATATGTATACCAGTGTGTGTGTGTGGTTTGTGTATGTGTGTGTGAACAGTATGTGTGTATGTGTGTATACCAGTCAGTGTGTGTGTGTGTGTGTGTGTGTGTGTGTGTGTGAATTGCTGACTACAGAGCCCTGTCTCGGCTACCCGGCAGCAATCCCCCCCCCCCCCCGGCGTGGAGACTAAACACACACCGCCATCCCTCCGCTGTCATGGCTGTTCTCAACGTGCGCTTTTATTCCTGTCTACTTAGAGGGCCGCTGGGAGGCTTGGGCCGTGACCTCCGTGGAGTTTGTTATTGCTGAAAGCCCTGGCCCTACTGTAGCCCTCTACACCCGTCACATTTAAGACAGGGATTCAAATGGAGCGTCGACCGTTCCCTTTCTCTTCCTCCTCATTCTGTTATTTCTTTCAGCGTAGAAGACGCATTTCTTCTTTCATTTTGACATGCACAGAGCTTTCGCATTTGCTTCCTTATTCCCTATTGTTAAGTGCCAATGGAACGCTGTGCACGGCCATTGAGTAAGATCTACAGTATAACCTTGTATGGCATTTCAGTTGTAAAGGGATAATTCTCTTTATGTTGATTCATTTTGGATCTTAACCTGTTTACCTCACCGTGCGCAGAGGGCTCCTAAAGACTCCCACTCCTCGTTCGCATTCCACCAAAGAGCCCTCTTAGAAAATCTTTAGACATTGGGTGTCGGGTTTCAGTCAAGGAATTGGCCTTCAAGGCTGTTTGCCCAGTGAAGTAAAAATATTACTGCAGAGTCAATGTTGGCTTGCATTATTTGAAATGAAGAGTGAACACAGCCGAGGAAATAATCACAAGAACACACGCCCACGGAGAGGGGGAACCTTACCTTAGAATCGAGAGTCGAAGGACCACAACAAAAGCATCAGACTTCACACAACCCCTTATCCCTCGCCAATCATTCAGCACCCTACTTTTACAGGCGCGCACAGACACAGACACAGACACACACACACACACACACACACACACACACACACACACACATTCAACCATAGACCTTGCCGGGCCCACTCCTACCCCCACTGGACTCTCCAGGGAAGGCTATGTAATGCTGCACTGCTGAGAAAGCGCCATGAAAACATAAATACAACCTCGGCGCATTTCGACCATGTAAATAAACAGGGCCACCCAAATTTCTAATTAGAGCGAGTGTGTTAGGCAGGAAATGGGTCGGAGCAGGGGAAGAGCCCACACCCCGTCTTCTCTGCCCCCCCTCCCACCCACCTCGCCAGGACACTTCTCAGGGACATGGGACAGTGACAGGGCAGAGGCTGGGGCTGGGTAGAACTACTTAGACCCTTGCTGAACCCTGCCCCCCCCCACCCCCCCGTTCCTGAGCCCCCTTTGGCCCCCCGATTCATCTTCATCGGCCCCCTTCCTTGTCCCCCGTCAGGGTGACGACAACCCTCCTCGCCGTCCCCCCAAAGCACGGAACTCCAACGGGTCAACACAGACTTCCTGTGACGTGCTGTCACTCTGTCCCAGTCAGCTCGCTGACGGGGACGGGGGGTGGGGACGGGGACTTGGTGAACCAAGTCCTACCCAGGCTCATTCACCACACTAAACACAAATGCTCTATGTGCCATATTCCTGATTCCAAAAGTCTGTTTAAATGGTATTTCTTTCTTTAATACCGCTTTCTGTGTTCTTTTTTCATGTTGAGAGGCCCGGGCTAACCCTGCCCTTATCAGGCTTATTTAGTTTCATCAGGCCGGTCCTCTGTGTCTGAAATGAGCCATTCTTACTGTACGTCCAGCTGCTCTGGGAAAGAACCTTGGCGCGTCATCCCAGCGCTAAGCCCCCCTCGGCCCGCCCTGGGCCACCCAGGCACTGGGGGTCTGGTTGTGCGAAGCGCTCGCCTTGCTCCGATAAGAAACAAGACAAACCGCTCCCCTGGGGAGGAGATCGCACCCGGATGGTGTGCAAAAGGCTGATCTGATCGGGGCTGGATCAAAGTCAGCTAGATTAGGCTGGCACTGGGCCCCCCCGGTCCTCCTGGCGAGGATGCCTCCTCGGCCGCCCCGCTCACTGTGGTCGGAGGCCGAGTGGGTCCTATTAGAGAACATAAACACACAACTTAGGCCTAATTACCCCAGAGAGTCACGGAGCTCTGGCATGAAAGTCTCCTTCGCACCAAACATGGCGGTAACAGGGAAATAGGGATATTACCATATTGCCTAATGACGAGCAATTCAGCCTGAAAGTCGAGCGCAAGCTCTCTCCTTAACTTCTGGCTCGCGTTCGCCAATGAATAACAGTTTAGTGGTGGGCCAGTGCAAACACCATTTGATTTGAATTTGCAGAGAACCAAAACACACACATTTTCATCTTCTGTAGATATGCTAGGAATCTATGGTGCTAACCGTGGTTCGCTCCAGAAATAACCTGTGACATGGCTTTTCATTCGATAAAATTTTTCAAACCGTCGTTTGCCCCTTTGGTCCTTCTCAAATACTTCCACCAATGCATACGCACACAAATGATGCAAACATTACACACTAGGAAAAAGCGCTGATCTGCCTGGCTACGCCGGTGGTCCCTGACACTAAACCAGCCCTGAGTCCAGGTGGAGACCCAGAGTCCGACTAGCTGTCCTGGGATGGCACCGTCGCCGACAGGCCCAGCACATCCTCCTCCTTCCACTGTCTATTGTCCCATGTTTATGTTCGATCGGCCCGCGCCTGGCATGTCTCCCCCCGCCCGGCTCCCAGGCAGCTCCACAGGAAACAGCCAGCATAAACACCGCCATGGGGAGCTCTCCTTCCCCCCACACTCAGAATGTAAACACGCCGGTAGGGAGAGAGAGAGAACGAAAGGGAGAGAAAGAGAGCATAAGAGAGTGAGGGAGAGAGAGAAAAAGAGACTTTTGTGGCTTATTGGGATCCATTTGGTGAAACTGGGTGCTGTCGATCCATTTAACAAAAATGTGTTATCTTGGCCAGTACGGGGAAATATTGGGTGAATCTAGGCTTCTATTAACTTCAACAAAGAAATTCTTGTGGTCGTAGTTTTTTCAAGCACTGCATCGTAATGTCTAAATTAAAGTGAGGGAGGTCTCATAAATAACCAGTTTGAACCCGATGGCTATCTTGGGAAGTGAAAGGGGGCACCATGCCAAACCCTTCTGAGAAGCTCCCGAAGAATGCAGACGAGGTGGAAAAAACACCTTGCCGACAACTTGAGCCTAGAGAGCCTCTGGACCACTCAGAAATCTCCTAGAGATTCTCTGTCCGATAAAGCGGCCAATGAGGGGCCGGCTGGCCTCGCACCTGACTCCCCAAATCGCCCAGACTGCTCAGCACCCAGGTGGCCTTGGGTGAACTGAGAACACACCAAAACATAATAAGGCTGTATTAAACGCATAACTGTGCCGCTGAGATCGGCGTTCTTCGAGGTGTAAAAATTTAAAGGACACAGCGCGAGCTTTGCACCAATATTGACCTTCCATTAACCGGGACTTACGGACCCTGTCCCGCTTAAGCACTAAGACCACCTCGAGCCCTCTGGGAAACGTATTTTTAATAGCAACACGGCGGCTTTTACAAGCCCTGTTGGAATAACACGCCAGTGCCTGGTAGGGTACAGGGAGAGACCCCGGTCCCGGTTTAAAGCGGACCTGCTGAAACATGGCTGGGAACTAACCCTGCAACCACGGCAACATATGGTTAGCATTAGGCTAACGTCTGACTGTTTTCTCACAGTACATATTCATTTGCAGGGTGATAATCGGCGAGATTAGCTACAAGCTGTCCGATC
The DNA here is from genome assembly GCA_036023535.2 of Galaxias brevipinnis. NCBI lineage: Eukaryota > Metazoa > Chordata > Actinopteri > Galaxiiformes > Galaxiidae > Galaxias > Galaxias brevipinnis. Next base: position 11,076 of record JAVQIZ010142340.1, on the reverse strand, counting down.
TCTCGCTATGAATGGAGCGCTTGTGAATGCATGGGGCTGCTTGTGTTATCAGACTCGAGTCAGGTATGGGTCTATGGTTTGTGTTGGTGGATGGTAAGTACCGTGTGTGGGATCTCTGGGTTGGGCTAATGGCTGGGAATGGAAGGTTGCTGGGAAACAATAGGGTTCTCAGGGCTATGTTAATAATGCATGCGTATAATGCACATGATATATGTGGCAGTGTAACACTATGGTGGAAGCAAGATGAAAACAAAACAAAAATTACTTGGTAAAGATCAATTTGAGTACAAAACTGGACATGAATGATAATACTCGCAGACACCACTTATAGCAATCTTTATTTGTACAACTCATGTCTATTACCTTTTTGAACTGTGTGTAAGCTGAACAAATAAACCTGCCCAGCTCCTCGTGCACCATTTACCAGCGTGCTCAGTTTGGGAGCACCGTTATTCTCTGCCAGTAGGGGGCATGGTTGAACACACTTCCAGGCCCACATAGTGGATACTGGTGGGTTCCAACACCCTGTGGATCACTGGCACTTCCCACACCGAGATCAATGGCCGGGCCAGGCGACATCAATGGCCCTCGACACTCATAAAACAGATTGACCGTCACGTCAGATCAGGTGAGGGCCCGAGTCCCAGGAGGCCTGCTCTATTTGATTCATGACGATCTCAATCCCGATTCTCCCAACACATCCTCGTACATCTCCCCACCCAGGCTCCCATTAACACTCGCAATGTCTGCGTGTGCATTTGCGTGTACTGCATTTGTGTGTGTGTGTGTGTGTATGTGTGTGTGCGTGTGTGTGTGTGTGTGTGTGTGTGCACACGAGGCGTCCATCGACAAAGTCCGAACGTTGATCCGCCCACGGGCCTGTTTGTCCTGCCAGCCCTGTCAGTTTCCCCCACCTCCAGTCTCTGGCACCGAACCCCTCCCAGCACTAATGCAATATCATTTGCATAGATTACAGGACACTTCCTGTCTGCTGTCTGTACGGAGCCTATGTATTCGTATACGCTGCCACCCTGTGCTTGGCGGGGAACCTGGTTACCTCCGCCTCTGCGCGGTGCCTGTTCTCCTCGCGTCGTCCCTGCCGTTCACGCCCCAGGCATGGCAGAGGACACTAATGCTATGAAAAACAGCCCTTTGTTTACCGTCCGCTCGCATCCGAGTCGTCTTATGATACTTTGAAAGCCCAGCTTACGGGAGGGGAACAACACCCCAGGGCGGGTTCACTATCGAGTTGGACATTAGTTTCTTCCGTGTGTCCATTGGAGGGGTGTCGTGGAGGATGGCCGCGGACTTACGACACCCGCGTTGTGCAACTGTGACTTGGCGCTTTTAGTGGTCTTGAACGCCCTCTCTTAGCAACAGCTGTGACGGTGCGGCAGCAGCAAGTGTCCGTGTCACTGGCATGTCAGAGCTCTCATGGGCTGTTACGTGGGGATGTGGTGGCGCCTGTGTTCACCATAAGCCCTTAGTCTGAAGTGATCGCTGCGCTCGCAAACACATTACCAGGTGACTCAGCCTGAATGACTTGGCCAAATGCACGTCTCACCCTCTCCACCTCCCTCTTTCTCTCTCCTTTACTTCCCTCTCTTGCACGCTCTCTCTATTCATCCATCTCATTTTTTCTCTGTCCTCTGATGTATTACTACCGATTTGTTGATCTCCTTTTGGACTAAATCCAGAGCACATTTAGCTGTCCAGAGCCGGTGCCTTCAAACAGCGTTTATTTGCCCGGCGCTCAGAGCAGAAGGCAGCCCCTGTGTGGGCCCATGCTGTTAGTTTGTTTACAGAAGTTAACAGTGAACCTTGCGCAGAGCCCCAGGCACAGATTCCTCCCTCCCCACCTTCCACTCTCTCTTCTTAAGGCAGAGTTAAATAGAGAGAAAGACAGAACTGGTGACAAAGAGGACAGCATTTGAGAGAGAAAGAGAGAGAGAGAGAGAGAGAGAGAGGAGGGAGAGAGCGAGAGGGGAGAGATAGGGAGATAGAGAGATTGATTAAACGTAAGCGATACCTCCTCCCCTCAATCCGCTGACATAATTCACTTCCTCTCCCTTCACCTCCATCTGACCCACATTTGATATTTGATGGAGGTCTGACTCTGCATGTCTTCCTTTCCTGGCCCTCGCCAAGGCAGCCGTGTCCCTCAACACCTCCGTGGAGAGAGAGATTCCCAAAAAAAAAAAAAAAAAAAAAAAGAGTGAGCCAGGAAGGCCCCGCGGCGCTCGAAGACTCGATCGGCGCGCCCTTCATCTTCTCCGGGGCGCAGCCCTCTTTTTGTGCGGAGCGGCCCTGTCCAAACAGGCTTACGGGGAGACAGCCCGTGGGGGTTTCTATGGATGGGGGCCGTCAGGTTCTGAGAGGCATTTCCACCTGGGCTGCTAATGAACTCCCAGCAGCAGTGAGGGCAAGGCGAGTGGATCGAGCGGAACAAATCCGTGATGAAAACGAGAAGACGTTCTTACTCAATGTAGACGAGGTGGAAACAGATGGTTTTGACAGCTCCAAAATAAGCCAAATCTGATACTATGATGTTGTGTAATATTCATTATGCTGCTTATCAGCGTTTGGAACTTAATGGATATAATATCTCATATGACTGTGTACAAAGCAGGAGTGGTTTCTCTGTGTTCATTAAAGATGACACACCAACGTTTCCAGAGAACATAACGCATTCATTTCTGTGTGTGCTTTCAAATCCGTTCAACAATGACCGAGAACCCCCGATAAAGAAAATGTTGTTCTGAAGTGTTTAGAATTTTAATATTTCAAAAAACCCTCAAGCCTGTTGGACTGAACTCAAGCCCATAATAAAATCCTATAATGGCTAGCCTCCAATCAGAACTACTTCTTGCACGTCAAGCGAAAACACATGGCTCTCATGCCGCTTCCTGATAAGCGTGAACGTGTCTTCAACGAGGCGAGGAAAGGTGCTTCTGACGTGTAGGGTCGGAGGGTTGAGTGAACCTAAGAGGAGGTCAGGGTCGTGCCGGAGAGCGGACTTGGCTGCGGTTGTCGACTTTAGACATCTCCGTTACAGGAGGAGGTGGAGAGCTGTGTGAGTTAACCTCCGTGGCATGACTGGGCAGTACTCAGCTGTCAGGAGGTGTGGAGAGGCCTCTCTGCTGCTCCCAGCTGTGAAAACAGTTAACGAGGAGGAACCCCCCCCCCCAACACACACACACACACACACACACACACACACACTGTACATTCTCTAACACATAAACAATCGTAACATGGCCTGCAGTCAAAGATGCCACAACACTATACACACACACACACACACACACACACACATGCACGCAAAAGACAAACCGATCGTATAAAACAGGTTAGGTTTATTTCCATTGAGGCCCTTAATCACTTCCGACCAAAGAAACGACTATCTTGAGAAAGAAGCAACATTCCTTAGCTCTGAACTAGACGGCCAAACTATGGTCTGGATTGAGAGACAAAAGTATACAGCCAGACTTCCTGCATGAACGTTGACACCCAAAAGCCACAACAAAATAATCAAGCAATTATCTTACGCATTAGGTAAATATGACACAGCATGGCCACAGTAGCTTATCTCAAACAGGTGGTATTTGATGTTACCCTGAGCGATTACCCAATCAATCAGTTCTTGTGAAAAGGCTGCACAGAAAGCAATACTTGATAGTATTGTCCCTGATAAAGTTTGGTACGATAAATTGCGCCCGCTTATCAAGGTGGTAAAGACTCACATTCCCAGGGGCAAGTCAAAAGCCACACATTTTAACCAAGTTATCGCATATGTCCCGGGACTCATTCTGATTGCTGTGATTTAATTGTAGACTGATGTGCTCCTTTACTTAAATAAAGGCTTCCTAGAAGTGTCTGTGACTCTTGATACAACTGGTGAAGATGAACCCGTAGGAAAATATATAAGGAATGTTACCAAGACTTGTACGTTCAATTTAGTGGATAATTTAGCTACACATCAACCATAGGTGATTCACAACAGCTGTCTCATGAGGAGAAAGTTGATCAACCTTTACGTCACATCCTGTAATAAAAACAGGCCAAGTTCCTGGAAAGGGCAGCATAGAGCAATAAGGTACAACTGAGTCTAGGAAAGGGTATGGTGTTCTAACGAACAACACATGAACAAAGTTTAACCGCAAACATAAAACCAGCTTTTATTGTGAGTGGTTGTGCCAAGTGCTATTGTGAATGTCTGGACGTAGAACTAACTTGGTCCCACTGACCCATTTTAACCAGTCAGAAGCCAGTAAAACAACGCCGTTTGCATAGTTAACACCTTGTGACTGTTTTTAAAGGAATGCACAGTACTGTATGGGTACAATCTACTAATAGGGCCCTTTACGGTTGCCTAAGCAGAGTTATTACAATATCATAAAACATTCGAACCAAAAAAAAGAGTCTGCACAATACTGGTGTCTGACTTATCATACGTCCACTTTAGAGATTAAACTTTCCAAGGACTAAGGGTGGCCCTGGCACAAAAACCAAGGTCTGCTTTATTTACTTATCTAATTCATTGACACGCCCTCTCATGAAAGACATGGAATTTGACAGATACTTTTATAACTAAACATTTTATAACTTTATAACATTTTCCTGGGGAATTTTTTTTTTCGTAAATGAAATTGGATGTTTCAGTGTTTACTATTACGGTAGACCGAATAAGTAAATATTATGATTGACCGAATACATAAACAATACATTATAAATATCCAAATATCATTAAGTAAATTGTTCGTATACATGATATTCATAAAGATACAAATGTGTGAAAATAGCCAATGGTTGCCAAATTTTCTAATTCCTTCTCTCCACTTCAGATGACAAGAACCTCAGCAACGTCTTTTCCCTGAGATAGACATAACCTTTATGGACCTCACATTCAGCATATTATTGGTCTAAACAATTCAGGCTGCTGGTGTTGTCCTCATATGTAAGGTTACCTTCCAAGTGTGGAGATGGGTCTGGCATCACGAGACTACCTTTACAGCAAAACCAATGTACAGACATTTCAGCCATTCAACTCTTAACCCTTCTATTTGTGATGCAGATGCAATGTTAGTGTACATAAAAAAAGGATAATGTAAGAGAAAGGTAAACAGATTTCCTGTCCTTGCTTTATTGAACATATACAGGTATTCTATAAATCTGTTACAAAGGCCTACACTGTACACTTTCTGAAGTGTTGGGTCTGTCATTGAGTAAAGTAGCTTCCATTCCCCCTGCTCCTCGCTCCTGAGGTACAGGAAAGACGTGGGTTGCTAGTGTTAGCTGGAGGCAGGTCGATGGGTGTGGCCGCAGAGTCCTAAGCTTCGTGAAATACTCATGTCTGCTTATGCCCCACAGGCCACATCGCGTGCCAGACGGGAGTCAACCATGTCAACACCCGTACACCCCCCCCCCCCATCCCCAACACATGTTGTATAAACCAACCAAATATAGAATTAAAAACTACCAGGGTAAGTAACATTTTATTTACACATAATATAATAAACAGGCTTGTCCTTTTTCAACCCACGCAAGGACAATTCTAATGAGAAGGCCTTCCTACTTGTATTTAATCAAATATTTGACCAAATAGTTCCAAATACAGTAACTATGTCCCGAAGATACAGTAAACCTAACCTTAGCAATCCGATCTGTTACAAAATGACACAGTGAATTTAACAGGTGTGGCATTCGAGGGGCAACTAGGGTTTAGAGAGGTGGCGCTGGTACAGTTTGAACACAGCTATGGATTGTTACCATATATCTTCTAGGCTTCTGCTCCAGTAAGTTATAACACACTTGATCAACTTAATTAAAAATATGCATGGTTGTTTGCATGAGAACTTATGTTTAGGTGAATGTACAAGATAAAAGCTATTTTCACAACACAACATTAGACCACGTATTACGATGCATTTTCAATAGTTGTGATGGTTAACCAATTAACATGTAACCCTCTGTATGACTGCAAATAATAATTATACTTTCCATGATCAAAAAGCAACTAGCGTACTCATGTACAGAAACGTACAAAACGAGGCCTCTTTCCCCAAACTATGATCCATTCCAGTGCTGTACACCCAGTGTGACTTAGCGTGACTTAGGTCTAGAAACCATGAACACATAAACCTTTAGTGCCTGGGGTATTCTCCTCTTGAGCTGTCAAGTGTAGCTTAACACTTTGCACCTGTACAACTTGAAAAAGAAGGTTGGTGATGAATTTCAGCTATTCCAAAAGGCATAGTGTCTTGTTTTCTTAAAAACTTTACAGAATGTGTCAGTTTTCTCTGTTTGTGTTCTGTTCTCGGGAGTAATACTTAAAACTTAGAATTTTCAAAACCCTCTGGGATTTTCGTCATCGTCATCCCCCGTCTTTTTTATATTCTATACAATAGTTTCATATCAAGTAATTTAATTTCTATATATTGTGATACAAATCAAAATCAAATGTATTTGTATAGCACATTTAATACACAAAGGTAATTCAATATGTGCTTTACACAAGGCACAATGTGGAACATTGCTTGTGTATTGTTTTGTGCACAGCGAATGGTAAACCAAAGCAATCTCACCGTTAGCTATACCTAACATGGGCTTAACAGAAAAGAAGTGGACAAGAAAAGCCAAAGAATGTCCATCTCTGATGTCTTTCTTTAGGGCTTCAATGCCATTGTGATGCCATGGTCCTTTTCCTGATGCAGCCCCCGTCTTTGCCTTAGCGTTTGTTGTTTTGTTGGCTGTTGTTGTCACAGGGTTTGGCCCAGAAAGGGGATTGGTTTACAAAGGGATTGTTTTGGCTTGTCTCTGTAACGTGACGGGCTCAGAACGACATCAGGTCAGTGCACGGGATATGCTTTGATCCTGTCTGCCCTCCTCGACTCGGACCCTGCATTGTGTGCAGGCTAGCTTCATGCTCCTTGACTGAGTTCTCAGAATGTAGAGGGCTATTGGATCTTGGGTTGCCTGGGTTCATGTTATTGTCTCCAAAGCCCATAATACATTTTGAGCAAGGCATTGGTGATTTTATACTATTTAGGAAAAATGAAAGAGTTTGATCCTCTCAACGCATAAACACATGTTTTCATTTAATTTGTATGATTTTATATAAGGAATCTTCTTTTTGTGTCACTTGCTATCACATTTTTGTTTCCCACATTTATGTAATCTTCATGTGTAGGTTTTAGGAAAAAACTACTCAATCAGTGGACTTTTTGGCAGCTTGATTAAAAAGCATGTCACGTTTCATGCTGGGGAGCAAGGAGGCAGCGTTATGGAGGTCGAGGCACGACATCTCTCTGATGACTCCGTGACTTCACAAGGCTGAGACTTCCTGTCCGATCGAGCCAGCCCGCTCGGCTGCTCTTCCTCTCGCCGCTGCCTCTGAACTAGGTCAAAAGGTACGAGACAGACCAGAGACCCCCGAGAGAGACTCTCCTTCCCTCCCTGGAAGGCACCAAAATAGAAGGCCCCGTTCCCTCAGAAGAGCGTTGGATTGACCCCCCCATGCAACCCACCTTCCCGCTGCAGACTGGAAAAACAGGGGGGAGGGGGAGGGGAGGGGGAGGAAAAGCTCCTCTCCCCAGCTGCTGTCCCACTGCCAGCTTCCTGGGATATGTAGCCACTTCCCTGTTTAGACACAGCAGGACATCACTGTGCAACCAAAACACAGGTCCTCTGCTCACAGTAATATGAGGTATTACAGGTCGACATGATCCCTAATAACACCAAAAGGAACTGAGTATAGATCCTACTTGCTTACACACGCACAAACAAAATGTTTCCGTGTTTTGTAGAGATGCAAGCTTTAAATACAACTTTTGGTTGTTTCTTTATATGAACGGATACTTGGGTCGTGTGACATGACGTATGCTGGTGCTGAGGGGCGGTTTGGTAAGCTGTTTTTATTCATATCTCAAGTGTATATTGGCTCACTGAGTTATTGCACCTTGTTAGTGAGTAATTGCACATCTTAGCAATCGACTTTGGGAAAAACATTCCTGCCTCCCATGACGTTTACCTGGACAGCTACAGGCATTGCCCCACTTCCGATCTTACTTGCCGATGGTGGGCGGGGAAAGTAAAAAGAAGAGCGATCATGTAGACCTTGAAACCTGAAAATAAATAAAAAATCAAGACCACCAAAGAGCACACAAATAAGGAGAGATTACATTTTCGTCATTAACTTAATATCCCAAAAAATGACAAAGAAGACGTAACCGTAACTCATAGTTCCACCCTCCATGGGAATACTATAGGACCGAGACTGAGGCCTGTCTCGTGTGCGTGAGACCATTGTTTATCCCGGCATTTGTTTATGTTGCTGTGATCTGTCACCAAACATGTAGGCTTTCAGAGCGCGCCCTCCCGCCCTGCACTGTGTGTACTGATAGGGAGGCTGCCTCGGGCAGGTGTTTCATAACTGACAAACACCTTCGTTCACGTTAGATTAACATCGTTCCCCCACCCAGTTCGTTTTGGACTGCATGGGAATAACCTCCTGTCAGATCTACTGTTGATTATGAACGGGGTTAAAGATGAATAATCAAGCAATTAAGAGGGAACGTTACGCAAGCTTATCGTTGACATTTTGATAACTCCGTTAATGGAACGATACTTTGTGTAAGGCTTTTGAGCAAATGAAAAGGCTGGGCTTTCTTAGCCAGCTGAAATTTGCGAGCGAGTGAAGGGGCCATCTAAAGCTTTGAACGAGTAACATGGAAGTTCAAAGGGAACAACAGACACAGCTCGTCTCTCCAGCAGCAAAAGAAACTAGGGCCGAGGAAACTTGAGGTTTGTCGACGTGGTGAGGCACACTCCACAAAACTTGACAGTCACACTAGACATTGGCTGCTCTGGGCCCGTTCCAAATGAGTCATACACGTATTATCCTGCTATCATGGTCACCCATCGCTGTCAGGAACAGTTATAACAGTGATTGATTGACTATTTTATCTGATGGCGCTCATATTATGTCTGGGAAATGACTTATAGCTGTGCCAATTTATCACACCTCACACACCTTTAATGCTTATTGGGCTACACGCCTGTGTCCCTGGACAGACGTGGCATTGACAAAGTGGCCTCAGCCCAGTGCATCCTGTCTGCTTCCTAGTTAGGGTTAGGGCTGACCCAAATAACCTCCATGTCACAATAAAACCACAACACTAAAGCTCTACAACAACAACAACAACAACTTCTACTACTACTACTACTACTACGTCTACTACTACTACTAATAATAGGTAGTTTATGATAATGCTAGAATATATGCTTGCAGGAAAGAACCTGTTGAATAGGCAGGTAGTTGATGTTATGAAGGAGTCCATGATTATCAGCCAGGGGAGCCTTTACAGATCACAGTAAACTTCGGCTTCTGACATTGTCCTAATCTCCCTCTCAGATCTTTTGGTACACCGCTGAAGAGGATCGTGTTGCATGCAAAGTTTACATTCTCCTCGTGCCAGACATACCTGCCACACACTGAGACGCAGGCTCATGAAACAGCACAAGCAAAAATATCATTTTTATATATATATATATAAATATACACATATATATATATATATATATATCCAAAAACAAAACTTTTTATGATTTTATGGACACATGATTGATTAATGCCATAAAAATATTCCTTCATTTCAATCGCACAGGTAAGTCCTTATCTGATTCAATGCGATTTGATTTGAAGCATAATAAATAACAGCTTGTCACAAATCCTTCTAATCATTTACCTTCTGGATTGACGTCACCTACCCTGGAGAGCATAATCTAAAAGATAGCATCACTGGATCACAGCCATTGTTTTTGTTCAGAGCAAGTCGTTTGGTATGATACGGTTGTGTTTTAGGGACATAAAGGGAGGGAGAGAGAGAAAGAGAGAGAGAGAGAGAGAGAGAAAGAGAGAGAGAGAGAGAAAAACTACTGTCCTTATCTAAATGAGTTATGACTTTTAATGCATTGCAGTATCATATCCCAAAAAAACATGTCTAAATCAAAAAACAAACAAACAGGAGATTAACGTGGGAGCCGTCACTTCAATCACCCCTTGTGACGTGGTGGCGATCCGTTGGCTGTCGCTGTCTGTGGCGTCGCTTAGGTGACAGGCTAACAATAAATCCCCTAGGATTGTTAGGGGCCTTCGAGCGTGTCAAGTGAGAGGGCTCCTTCTCACATTAACAATTGGAGAGCTATTTTTAGACAGGAGGAGTAATGTTATAGGGCTCCCGGAACAAAACAGCTCGGCTAAGAAACCCGAACACACCCATACCATAACGACATTCTACACACGCAGAATGGAGGACGAGAGGCATTTGCATACTCAGGCTAGCCTATAAGCCTATATTCTTTCCTGAGTCCTGCATTACACATATTCCAAGTTGCTTCATTAATCATGGCCTACACTGCTGTGTGTCTTTAGGTAAATAAGGAAAGGTCTTTGCACATATCATGCAGACATCAACGCCCACTTGTACTGGCTGGAACTTAGTGAGTCTTTCCAGGATGCTAGGCTCGGCCACCCAAACACCTTACGTGTGCGTAGAAGGAAATCAGTAGGGTGCCAGTGTAGGTGGCTAAACCGGGACGTACTTTGGAGTCTTAGAGGGAAACCAGGTGTAGGCTCATTCCAGTCTTGCTCTAATGAACATCTTCCACAATGTTTGGAGTCTTTGGATTGGAGTCTTTCTTTAGGAGTCTCTTAAAATAACACACACAAAAAAAATGGACGACATGGGACCTTTTCATAGGCGTACCTTATGAGCTATACAGGTTGGGCAAAGGTGATTTGATAGCATTATTGAATGATTGATGGGCAGTAAATGGTTCCCCTCCCGCTGTTGAAGAACAATTTCCAACCTTCAATGAATGGCAGGTTTTTAGCACATACAGTACATGTTATGGGTCTTATTGTGGGTTGTTGTATGAGGTAGTATGTTACATGGGGTGTGAAATATAACAACCTCTGTTAACATATAACACTGCCTGGATTTTGACTTCACATTACCAAAGGGTGACCCGATACTTTGCATTGGATCATAATGTATATTGTCACATTTGGTCACA
>JAVQIZ010142290.1:0-10390 GCA_036023535.2 Galaxias brevipinnis | reverse complement strand
GTTTGATCTAAACCAGCTCAAGATAACCCTAAGACCCAGTGTAAGCAGACCATTACCTTGTACTGGAAAGGTGCGTCCAAAGACCTCAATGATGGGACAGTTGAAGTAGTATTCACAGAACATGGTGGTGTCAATGGTGGCAGACATTAGGATGACACGGACCTCTGGGTAGGCCTGGACCACATCCCTCAGGACCACCATGAGGAAATCAGTCTATAAGACAAGTAGCCACACCAACAGCATCTGACTCAATACATTCTCACGTCCTCTTTATGATGTGTTCTACAATGCACAGCACCATTGCTACAGGACGATCCACTGGTTTAAATAGGTTTTACTTTCATCACCATCTTTTCAATAGAAATGTATTTATTTGAAGACAGGTTCAGCAATGTCTGGGCCCAACACTAATCATGCAGTAAATGTGACTGAAGAAGTAGTCTGGAGAGAACTTACATTGATGTCTCTCTCATGGATCTCATCAACGATGACATGGCTGATGCCTCGGATACCGGCCTCCAGCTTCCGCAGTAGAACCCCTGGCAACAACACAACAACACAGCTGGTAGAAAACAGATAAATGGGTTCCAGCAGTAATTCCTTTCTTAAGCTTTTGAATCCAAAGTAGAATTGCATCCTAGAAGCTTCCATTAACATAACACAGACACCCACCAACAGTGCAGAAGAGGATGCTGGCGTGGGGCCGTGGCAGGAAGGACTCAAAGCGAACACTGTACCCACAGCTGTTCCCTAGCTCCTCCCCCCTCTCATAGGCCACACGCTCGGCTACGGACACGGCACTGATCCGCCGGGGCTGAGATGGGAACAACAATAGTTAAAACAAAAAGAAAACTATAGGAGCAACGGTATTCTAAAGAGGATAGTGTGTAAATACAGAACAGGATCTGAAAATCTGTTTTGTTTACATGGTAAGGTGGGGAAATGTAGAGGTTATTTTAATTTTCATTTTATTATGAAGGTAAATCAACCAAATATTTGTGTTTACAAACAAGCGATGTAGGAGAGAAAGAGAGTGACAGAGTGAGTGGTGGCAACAGTGTGTGTGTGTGTGTGTGTGTGTGTGTGTGTGACAAACAGGTCATAGTCCAGTCCATTATGTTGCCTACAATGTCTTCAAAAGTACAATCATTTTGCTATGACTGAAGATTGCACCAAATCAAACGTTAAAGCTTTGGTTATTGGTGCAGTGAGAAAATATAGCTGAAAATATAGCTGTATTTGGCCTGGAGGGTGGGGGTTATTAATTTCAGACCCTGCGTTATACAGAGTAACGATTAAGTATGAATATGCAGTATAAATTAAAATGTTGACCGTTCTTCTCTGCAGAGCGTTACCTGGGTGACCACGATGTTGCACTCAGCAGCCTTGTTGTTCTTTATGTACTGATCCAGAATGTACTGGGGGACCTGGGTGGTTTTGCCACAGCCGGTGGCTCCGCGAATAATGATCACAGAATTATTGTCAAGAGCAGCCATAATGTCTGCCTCAAACTTCTTAACCGGGAGCTGGTCTCGCTCCCCAATCATCTGAGAAACAAAAAGTACTGTTCAAATCCAGTTTGTTTGTATTTTATGCCCTCTATCCTATTTTCATACATGAAGACACTTTCCTTCAGAGACGAACATGGCAAAGTGGACAGGGCATGCATACATACATACAAGTAGACACATACCTTCTGCAGGTTTTCATCTTCCTGCAGCTGGCACATTAACTCATGGTGGAGGTCTGTGCTGATCTGCTCTGGGGTGCACTGGAGTAATGACAGAAAATAGATTAAAGCAAAGTGATTCTGTTTGACAAATACAGTTAGCCAAGGGGGAAGGGGGACTCACAAAAGCCAATGGTCCTTCATCTATGTTGCTGCTTGTCCAGGGGTTCCAGTTGACCTGAGGAGGGGACCAGGGCACTACCCCAGCAGTACTCTGTCTCTGAGAGGGCTCAAAGATGGCCATTTTGCCCTGGATCAGAGACACTGGAGCACTAGGGTCCTGAGGCTGGGAGAAGGACACAGAGGATTCATTCATTTGGTCTCTCTGCACAGAATTAAAGGCATTAACGTATCATCTTTCAAAAGTAGTAATACAACATTTATAAAAACAATGACGCATACCGGTGGTGGAATATGAACACCTAGTTCTTCTACCAATCTCTGCAGTTGAGGCTTCAAATCTTCCTGCACATTGACCTCATACACGTCTAACTGTGGAGACCCAAAACAAACAGGTGAGATATGACCAGTCAGGACAGGCAACAGAAGATTGGGAACTACCATTCTGTATTTATATTGCTTTTCAACATACAATTTCTCCCTCTTTCTTCTTGGTGACTCCAGTGTAGGCCTCGATAACCCCAAGGTGGTAGAGCTGGCGAACAATGGAGAGGGCACAGGATTGGGCTGCCAGCTTCTTGTTAGAACCATGTTCACGGGCTATGATTTCTAGGAGATGAAACTTAAATATAAGTCTCCACAAATGACAGTCATTTCCTTTGACATGATTTCACCTGTTTGAGGGTAAAACTACATCCTTAATTAGATACCTACTTCGACCCAGCTGTCTCACAAACAACTGCATCTCAGCAATGAAGCTCCTACAGAGAGAGAAATGAGAACACCCAACACGTGCAAGGTGGCATTACCCCCCTCCACAAGAAGCAACACATTATTTTTATAGATTTTTTAAGATATTCAGTAAAATGACCGTAGAACCAACCTTATGACAATGAGCAGTCAAGTCCACACAGTCATTAAACCAATCGGAAGCCCCTATGTTTTCCTGCCAGACTTGAGTCTTTCTCCACAGACAGACTGCCTCTGTCCTACAGTGGGACAGCGACACCAGAAGTCACAACCAAACAATACTGTGCCCATTCCATCCTCAACTGAGGCGATGCAACCATGTGAAAACTTTAGTTCATCCTAAATGAAGTCACATGTTTTTGACCAGTATGCTTGTGACTTCTGGCATCATATATATCTGCCACGACTTATGAATTCGGTTGAATACGTCAAAATGGTTAAGCCATCATATTTGGGGGACACACAGACTGTGTACATTTGCTCCCAAATGAGAAACAGAAAGTTCTTGTGAGATTTCCCTGGTGTTCCGATACACAAAGGAGGTCTCCGTCATGTTTGCAGTAAAGCAGAAAAACATAGAGGTCCCCCACCCACACACACACTTACAGCACTTTCATCATATTGTCTTTGTGACTTTAACATTAGGCTTCAAAATCTTAAAGCGAAGCCTGATGACTCATGCCCATTTCTCCTGACCTGTTGTGATCAGGCCCCACTTGGCTGTACTTGTAATCAGTCTGGTTCTTCTCCTTCTGAAAGAACTGGTTCAGACGAGCCTTTGCATTCTCTAGTGTCCAGTTACCATGGAGACCAGCATTAAGGTCAACCTCCTCCGACTCCAGTGTCTAGTTGAAGACAAAGTCGGGGTTAAACTGTTAACCAGAACATGGCCATCTGAACTTTTTTCAGAATGGTAGGCTCAACTCAATGGTACACACAGATAATGCAAAATACAATTTACAGTCAGAAAGTGGGACGAAGACCAAACCTAGGTGTTTTTGTTTGTTAAACATGACATCACATTAGCAATGGTTTGCATGAGCCTGAATACACACCGGTGTCAGCTATAAGCTGTGGTCTGCATCGGAATAATGCTTCAATGTGATTGGATGTTTTACCGCTTGTGCTTCCTGCTCGTCTCTCTTGGAATAGTAGTCTTTGAGGTTAGCTCCACGGTCCCATGGAGCACCATCTCCACCACCCCACTGAGAACTGACATTGCCCTCCCGAGAATATCCCAAGCCAGTCACACCTGGGACCGGTCCGCTGGACTCTGCAGATGCAAGTGATTCATATTTCATAAAAGATTAGATGGCGACTGTGATGCAACTCAAGACTCACTCTAAAGTCTTTAGACGGCATTACAATATAACGTAAATACTCTAGAATGAATGATTAGTCTCAATAAAAACATTAATCCGACCAGACAACAATTTTAGGAGTACATAGCGTAAAGAAAACAGAAGTTTAGCACGTCATGAATTGAAATGACCACTTACCTTCCTGTTCAGCTTTGACAACGAGATGCGGTGGCAAAGGGCCACTGGCAGGGAGAATTCCAAAGCCTCCAGTAGCACTTCCACTAGGAACCCCACCATCACGTTCACTACAGTCTGGTATAGTAGCCTGTACATAGATAAATCAGTGAGAAAGGGTTTAAAGCTAGGATTCTGATGTGCAAGACAGTTTATGATAGAAACAGATACAGAATATCATAAATCGAGGATGATCTCATCTTGCTGACCCCAAGTGCTGGAACCTCTGCTGCGTTAATTTCACCCAATCTGACCAGGTAATTCACAAAGTCACGAGCTGCATTGGATTGTGCATCCTTCTTGTTGGTCGAATTTCCCATACCAGTGTAATTGAAGCCTTCTACACGCACCTAGAAAGAGATGAGGCATAGGTTAAAATAGCACAAACAAGCCAGATGAAGAAATGTAATAACTAATTCAATGTTTAAAAAAGGCAAGGATCAACTCATTAATGCAGGGTGGAGGCCTGGATAACTTACTTCACACAGAAATTTCTGTCTGTTTTTGTTGCCTGCTGCTCGGATGTCATAGGTGGGTGTTAGTTTTTTCTTGCCACACCAAGCATAGAGGAAATTCTTTATGTCAGCCATGACGCACTGGCGGTCCTCCTGACTGACAATGTCTGGATGGAACTCTGACAGTTATTGCAATCTGCAAAACAATAACGTTTCATTGTAAATTTGCTAAACCTTAACAAACACCAAATTAAAATATAAACAAACGCAAGTGGTCTAAGCCAACTAAATCTGCATTACAATGGAAATATGAATATGAAGAACCATTATTATCCTGCTGAATCACATTTCAAACGACTTGTTCGCAGCATAAAAAGCCAAGTGATCTTTCATCAAGTTAGCTATTATGAGTTATCGTATTATTGCGGAGGTGTGCATGAAATACGCATAATGCAAAATATTACATTCGATATAGTGATAGCAAACCAATTCGAAGTAGTCCGGTGTTATGAAATTCTGAGCCCCCCCCCCCAATTATTGGTCAGGATGGGCTACCTTCGCAAACCGCGCATGCGCATTTACGTAGTAGCGCATTCTGGCCGGCCATTTCTCCCTGTCAAAATGGGCTACCAGGGCTTTAGTGTGTTAAAAAGTATGCATCTACTTCAAAACATAAGGTAGCGCATTCTGAGCAGTAATTTCTCACTGCCAAAATGGGCTGCAGTGCTTTAATGCGTTAAAAAAGTATGCATTTCCTTCAAAACACAGGGTAGCGCATTCTGAGCAGTCATTTCTCCCTGTCAAAATTGGCTACCTCATACTATTCAATCGAGGTAGCTCATTTGGAAGGGAGGCTCAATTTTTCAGTTGTATTTGTTTAGTATTTTCAGTTGTATTTGATAATCTATGCTACCGGGAAGCCCATTCTGAGGGGAGGCGCAAATTGTCAGAACACCGGCTAAGCACATCAGGTAAAGAAACCTAACGTTCGTTACCTAGCTTCCAAACTCTAGACTAGCTCGCCTGGTTGCATGCGCTAACGTCTTTAGCTTTGTCAAGTCTGTTTTACGGCTTGTTAGCAACCATATGTGGTTTCACGAAGAAAGTACTAGTGGAATAAAAATGATACTGTAAGCCTTTTCACAACCTACCCGCTAATATATTAGTCAGTGTGTTCTCTGTAGGCGTAAAACAATGTCCAACTCCAACGACCTATTTTCTATCGAATCATTTATTCTACCACGCCGCCGCTAGACGCAGTAGCCCAACTGCAACCTAAACATAGCGCCACCGGCCGTAAAGTTCCGCTATAGAGTCCTTCCCTTTCCGGTTGGCCACCGTGAGACTTCTCATGGAGTTCTCATGGTAATTCCATTAGTAAAATATATATTTGCATGTTTAGACATTTCCTTGCTGCCAGTGATTTACTTGTATTAATTGGAATTGATCACTTATTATTGCTACAGCAAGAACCCATAATGTAGAATACAGAACTCACACTAGAAATTACAGTAAAGTTACTGGCAGCAGTGGTTTCAGCTGTTTAAGTGTATTTATTGAATTCTACAGTATTTTTTGTGTATTGCATTACTGCATCTCTGCACATTGGGTTTATAGTATGGTACAAACAACATCTGGTTTACATCTTGCCATGCAACTCAGGGTAGAATGACCTCTTGACCCTGTCTCTCCACCTAGGTAGAACACTAGTGAAGCATAATAGTGATCAATCTTGCGCCAGACATTTGTTGGTCCTGTTCTCACACAGCCCAGATGTCCAAGCGAAAAAAGTGAAGAGACTGTTAGCACTACAAAACAGGCCTACACAGTTGTTGAATCAGTGTAATAGGTCTGGTCTTAAATTAGTTGCTGCAATCTCTAATGGGACTTTCCATTGTTGGCCGACATCTGCTAGCATTTTCCCATCTCATGCTGGTCTCGGGTGCCCTGAGCTTTGTTTTGCCTGTTTAACTTGCTTCCTGGAAATCCCTCCGTGACAAAACGAATGTGGTGCGTGTCATCCTCTGCTCCAATGGGCAAGGCATTAACTATTGAGCGCCTATGCTCTATTGCTGCGGCCAAGCACTTTAGTACCTGATTGTGGCGCCAGGTAGCCTATATATATCTTCCTTGCTAGTCTTGCAACCAGACATAACATGACTGAGATTAGCTGTCCCCCCACAGTGGGGGCATGTGGGATCCTCATCTACCCACTGGCTAAAATGTGTAGGTGTTGGTAGTACGTCAGTACAGTTTTAACGGTCCTTATACTTCCTCTTGCTTGCATATCTGTTCTATCACTGTCATGTCTCTTCCAATGGAAGAGATTGCAACAATTTACTTCAAATACAAACACTAGGAGTTGAATGTGAAAATTTCGGATGGGCAGGCTTTATTCAGCGACAAATAAAGCCGAGTTGGACTATGGGATCACAACTGAATTGTACAGCATTGTCAATCGTTTCAATACATTTCTCTAGGTCTACCCCAAAGTTCTAGCCACTCCCCAAAATGCAAATAGACAACACTCAATTTCCATCATCACCTTTCAATTTCTTCCAGCGGTTCTTGGTATCTATAGATCTTAGCATAACACCTTTCTCACTTCGGCCCTCTTCTTTTCCTATGCCATGGTAATCTCAGACATGAAATCCATTGACCTCAGATCAACTGTCTTTAACCATGACCCAGACTTTCTATATATTCATGAGTTTGTCAATTGCCTGCATTCTTTCCCTGTTTTGCCTCTGTAAAGTAACTTTAAGTGTCCTGGAGGACAATCAATCAGAAAGAGTTACCATCGTTACAAGCATTTGCTTATCTATGCTTCACCCATTGGGGCCTTCACATCTCAAACTCACCACATTCGTCCTTAGTGTCTCACATTCTCTGCCTATTCTGATAACTTTACTTAGTAACTAAATTTAATATTACTTGGTATATTTCCTGAATGCACTTTAACATTGATTACACACAGGTACACACTTTTAGCACAATATACCATGTCACCTATTTGCGTTGTTCCGAAGGGGTTGGTTTTGACCATCTGTTTACTTGTGCCAAGTCCAAATCCTCCTCGTCCAAGTTATACATGCCCAACTATTTCCGTATGTTGGGATGCTTTTGCCTGCAGCACTGCTTCTTTTGGATTACATTTCTGCCCTGTTGCTAATGTGGGTGCTGTTTTTCTTACTACACAATGTCGGGATTCTTTAAGTGTCATTTCTAATCTATCTTTGGTGCACTTGAATTCCTCTGTAAACCCGGTAAGCGGCAGCTCCATCGCACATTTCCCATAGAGAGCCAGGCCCTAAGACACCTTGGCACCCCTAACCATTTCCTAGCATAAAAGCCCTCTTCTTTCTAGCTTTTCAACTTCAGTGATGGGTATATCGTACACTGTCAATGGCCACATCCTGGGTAGAAGCCCAAACTGTAGACACCAGTATTAGCTTACCAGGCAACCCTGACTACTCAATACTCTCTAGGCCTCTGTTTATTGACACCCTTAATTCCTCAACCCTCTGAGCCTTTAAGGGAAGCATTGTACCATTTTCTGAGACTTTTGACATGCTTTTCAATCACAAGCCTCATCTATGAAGAATATTTTGTTGCACAATTTTCCCTTTACTGAAATGCGTCTGGATTTGCTTGGTATTATTTTCCTTCTAGCCCATTTAAGGTTATCATTAAGTTTACTTAGCAGACTTTTAGTGCAAGGTGCAGTTGTAAATATTGTCATATCGTCCATAAATGCTCCAATAGGAGGGAGGCATATCACTGACCTTCCTACTCGACCATCCAAATGCATCTAAATCATGAAATTATGCTAAATATAAATACACAACACAAAATTACAGGCAGTTTTTATTCTCAACGTTGAACAACTGACGAATATGCATATGTTTGACATGGACCAGTTCCAACAAGGTGTTTTGAGCAACAAAAAGGATTTGCATGTGGTTTCATGTTATTTCGTGAAGAAAGGCTAAAAAAAAGCAGTAGTTAGCAATATGACATTGGAAATGGTACCAAGTTAGCAGGGATGTCAAAATTCTCTCTAAATAAATGAAACATTCCTTCAACTTTGCATGGACGGTCAGTAGATTAAAGAAATATTCTGAACACAAAATCTTTAGACCTTCACTGGAAGTACAGTTGCAACTCACAAAATCTAGCAAACCCATAAGTTAAACCTTTTGTTTAAACTAAAACAGTTTTAAATAAAACTAATAAAAACAGTTTAGAAAACATGGTAGGGTGGGTGGGGGGTGTTTGGTTTTGCTTGACCTTCCACAACTTCAAGTTTTTCTTTTAGCTATTACTCTTCACAATGTGCTTTTTAATTTATTTAAAACAAACCCACTTAATATGGACATGTACAACTTCATATATCATCTCTGCATTAGACAATATTTACACTCTAAAACCTCATCTTCTGTGTATATATGGGAATTGTCATAAAAATTACAATCTCATGACAGTCTATCCTCTCTGTACAAAACCGTTTCAGTTCAACATTATATACATACATATAGCTAGACATTCTTCATAGTGTGAAGTCCAGTCAGTCTGCCATGGGTTCTTGGTGTGTCTTTGTGTTTGCATGGAGAGTGTAAAATGACACGTCATATCACAGCCTGACCAACTATCAACAGCTGCTGTTTTTGAACTCTCCATTTTCAGTGATGGACAGTTTGGTGGGGTTGGTGGGTGAGAGGCCGTTGCGCAGGTTCTGCATGCTGTAGCGCTCCTTTACCTGAGTCAGGGCACTCATCAGCCGTGAGTTGGCTGCATCCAGGGAGCTGATCCTGTTCTCCTATATGGGCAGAGAGGGGATTAGGTTAGACTATGATGCATGAGCAGGACAAGCTTGTGATGGAACTTTTATGAGGTTCAAACATTCCAAATGATAAGCAGCAGAGCAAGGACAGGGTTTTCATTTATCAGCCACAAATACTGACAGTCCAACAGAAAGTAGGCCTACGGCTCAAGGAAAAAAATTAAGCACATTTGAAATATCCTTTAATTTGATATTTTTCTTTACCAAGGCCAGGACAGAAATCGTTCACTACACTCGTATCTAGTGACATAACATTTTGTCAAAATGTTTCCAGTTTATATTTTTTATTATATTTGATTGGTAATTATATTCTCCTGTTCACTTATTTTCTTATTTTTAATATCACTTGTTTGTTTCATTCTTAAATTAACCTTATTGTATTATTCTAGACACGAAAAGCACTTTGTAACATTTGTATTGAAAATTGCTATATAAATAAAGATTCATTATATATACAGTATATATACAGTGTGTGTGTGTATATATCTAATTAAAAATTGGTGTCCATGATTGTTTCCTGAATACGCTAATTACCTGAATCACCGGCGCGAGCTAAGCACTGTAAGCCCAGGGCCGTAAAAAGATCACATCCATCTACAACCACTCTTAACTTTGCCTTTTTTACTAGCCTTCAGGAACTTGTTTGTGGACAAAGTCATGTCATGGCACAGTTCTTGCTGGGTTGGGGATGAGTAAAGGATGGTGCGATTGGCAAAAGTGGAAGCAAAACAAGAAGGGCAAGGTGGGAAGCAGTCAACAAAACTAACCTCTGCTAGGAGCGCAACTCACTACACACATTCCTGGAGGAACTCAACTTCAGTCAACGAAACCACTTATGTTTAGTCTTTAAACACCTAATTAATGTAAGCTTCCATTTCCGCCAGGGATGAGACAAACGTTTTGCAGTTCTTCATTCTAAAAGGTAGAATACCCCAAAACAGTGGTTCTCAAACTTTTT
>JAVQIZ010142275.1:0-10869 GCA_036023535.2 Galaxias brevipinnis | reverse complement strand
CCCCCCCCCCCCCCCCCCCCCCCCCCCCCCCCCCCCCCCCCCCCCCCCCCCCCCCCCCCCCCCCCCCCAAGAAAAACGGTAGGGGACTACGAACGCGTTAATGAGCCGCAGTGACGTTTGTTCCCCCTATAGATAACACTGCAGCACTGTTAATTTACCCTTTTTCCTTCACCTTCAGTCAAACTACAATCACCCATCGCCGCTGACGTTGAGACTGAAAGGGGCTTACCTCGAGGGATCCGCCAGTCAAGATCAGCGGCTTTTACTTGCAAGCTATTTCCCAGTCCTAACAATCGAGCCTTGTGACGAGTTCCTCTACAGCTCGGCGCTTTAAACACGGTGAAAAGAAGCCTTCCTTTGAGGCAAATTTCTGCCTGTATTAAAATGTCACCGTGATCTCAGTAGACCCTTCGTCATGAGTGTTGCCCTTTGTAACAGATCAGATGGGAAAGAAGCTAACAGAACTCTTAAGGAAGGAATCTTTGGCAAAAACAAACTACGTACAGCATGTGCCATCCATATCGTCCTCCATTAAAGTACATGGGTATGCTAAGGACCTGATTCAGACCATTGTATTGGCTTAGGCTGACATCAGTGTGTCTTCTCATAACACATTTATAAACTGGATATTGTTCTGTTTAGATTGAAACGATGTCCAAATCATACAGTGGTTGAGTTGAGGTTTGTTCATGACTGCATAGGTACCCAGGCACTCATATCTAGGTCAGCTTTAATTCTACCGGTGGGGAATAAAATACTGTGGCTTGGCTACCAGCCCGCTAGAATTGGGACTTCAAACAACCTCCGTTTAGCCTCAACCAGCCTCACAAGTATCAATGCCATATGTTTTTTTCACCGCGACGGGGAGTGCATCAAACAAACATTCACTCTTCTGTATTCTACGAAAACTTCACGCATCGATCTAAAAAAGAGTCACCTAAGTGTCTATCAGGCTGGTGGATGTTTGGTTTTAAAAAATGCGAATGAGCAGCAGCTTTTCTCAAGTGCAGATCCCACATTTATAGTCTCCGTGGTCCCCCAGGAAGTAACGGCAAGTTATGAGTCAGTTCTCTGTCGCATTATTGGCATGTCGCTGGACTTTTGCAGAAACGTTACCATAAGGTGGTATTTTAGGATGGCGTTTGGGTAGGGGATGCAGCATGGAGTGGGTGAAAAGACAGATTATAAGTAAAAAAGCAAAAGCTCGAACATGGAATGGATTGCGAATGGATTGTCAAAATATGAATATGAATTAGCCGGGAGATTATTTCCGGTATATGTTAACTAACTACTAGTAGGAATTAAAGTGGCATTGTTGAAGTTTACCCATTTGTATGGGTTGCACTAATGTGGCAGCACGGTTTCTGTGGAGTTACACTCTGGAAAACGTTGACAATAGCAGGAATGCAGGCCGATCTCTCTCAAAGATAATTCCAACAAAACTCCTTAAGGCGGTTCAAGTTGTTTACTTCCTGGTTGGAGACCCCACCCTAGCCTTACCTTTAAAGAGAAGCTGGTGTGACAGGCCCAGTGCTGACCCGTGGGTAATGTCAAAGGGTAAACAGCAAGCTGGAGCCATCATTATCCCCGGCATCTTTTCCTATTTCTCTCCTCTTTATTTATTCATAGGTGCTTTTTTTGTCTGCGTAGTCATGTGTGCCAAGTTTGTGGGCCCACTGTGCATTATTCTGATTCTACTTCCGAGCCATCTGCTAGATTTCCACAGCTCACCTGACAACGCTAATAAGGCTTTTCCCCTGCTTTAATCGAAAAAGTGCTGGCAGGTCTGGAAACAGATTTCAGGCAGCAGTTCCTGGTGCCTTATCACAGCGGACACAGGGAGTCATTCAAATTCAAAATTCGGCCCCTAGACATGTATATTTGCAATAGTGTACCTATCGAAGCATTGCAGGGACTGTAAAATAGTTTGATAATGAAACGTGAACAACATTTCATGGCAGGTTAAACAAACTCTGTCACCCTGCTCTTCTTTATTGCACCTCGCCCCCAAAAAAAAAAATTTAGGAGATGGTGATGGGGAGTTTTAAAGATAGGTAACAATTAATACAGTACAGCAATGTCAGAGCTGCTTTATAATGACTTCCCCGGACAGCAACCAAGCGTTAAATAGCTAAGATTAATATAATTGAGAAATAATAGTTTAATGGAATATGAGATCCACTGGGAAGTTCTTAAGTTCACCTCATAATACTAGAGTTGTGCAATATTAAGAGAGGTCATGCATATTTAGTTTTTCAAAATGCATGTGCTTGGTGCATTGTTGTGCAAGTGTTTCTAGATACTCATATTGAAGGGAAAATCATGAATAGCATCAGAATATATCCTTTTGGATATTGGATCATTTAATATAGCATTAAGACCAGAATTTTTCACTTTTGTGTGCAAGCCGGTCCCTTTCGGTTCCACAACAAAAATGTTCAAGCAATGCTAGTTGGACAATTTGATTGAACTTCTTGAGTGGGTACAGGGCTACTGGTAGTTACATTAACTCAACAGAAATCTGTCGAAGATGTTTGTGTAGTTGTGTGATTATCACCCTAGTTAACTTGCTCATCCTTATCAAAGTCAACATGTCAGACAGCAAAAAGAATGTACTATGAGTCCTTAAACAAGTTAAATTAATCTCAAGCATTGACACATTATTGTTGACACAACAAACAAGATTGTCGGCTTGTCAAACCTAACTCTTGAGTTACCAAAGTAACCGTTGCCCATTTCAATTACGCACATTTATAGTACTATGGTGAACATACTGATATTACGCAAGTTGCCATTAAATAAAAATTTAATCTCTGAGGTAACATATGATCAAACTAAATTGCATTAGTCTCACTTGAGATAGATTATGTGAAATGCCTAATGCATCCAAAGGCCTTAGGAGAAGTATTTGCCCAGCCACAGCTCGATCAACCAACATATTGCTCAATCATGTGAGCATAAGTTCAATTAAAATCATTTGCTTTGCTGTAGGCTTTGAGGCCAAGGCTGCTGCCATAGTCTCCACAAAGGATTTGATGAACATTTTCTTTTTCTTAAAAAAAAAAAAGAAAAAGATCTAGTAGCACGCTAGGCAGCCAGTGAATAATAGTCATTTCATACCGAAACAGACTTGTGGCTTTGAGCAACAAAGACTGGGGTGAAATTTCATTTTACAGCTTTGAAAGTGCACTCTGCTCTCCTTAGTTGGATTCAGTCATCCCTCATCCCCCAAAGTGATGCTGCATTACACTGCATGGAGAGACAGGAGTGATGTGGATGCACCAAGAAAGAAGACAAGGCCAATAGAATAATAATAAAGTACTGCAAGCGCGCGTGGTTTGTTGTTAATAGATGTAAAAGGATTTAGGAGCCCTATAAAAAGACTCTCGCCCACAGACAAGGTTCCCTCTGAAGTGTGCGTCTGGGTTTGTATCTGCGTGAAAGAGACAGGGAGTAACTGCAGGTGTGTGTGTGTGTGTGTGTGTGGGCTTGCGACACACAACTTGATAAATACCTTACAGAGCAGATCTATTCAAGTGTCCCACCCCCCACGCACGCTGTATTTCCAACACAATGGCGAGTAATGAGGAGCGACACGAGAAGAGATGCTGTCGGTACGATCGGAGGGACGCCGGAGCCAAATCATCATCTCACGGCTTTGTCAGTTCACCTGACATCTGATGGCGCGCCAATCGTGTGCTGCCAACAGTCAGCGGTGACACTCTGAATTTGCATTGAGCAGATCCAAATCTTTTGTGTGTGTGTGTGTGTGTGTGTGTGTGTGTGTGTGTGTGTGTGAGGTGTAATGAGAGGGCTATAAATGGCTGGACAGATAAAACCACAGAACAATGGCGCCCGTTAGATCACACAACATCCGAAATAGCTCCATAGTTCGACTAAAACATGTCCAGTCAGCAATTAAGCCCATTCCTCCTCGGCGCCACTCCCTACCACCCGAACACACTCCACATCACACCCATTCCAGTTCCAGGACTATCTGACATTCTACTATCTATATCTGGGCCAACAAACACAACCAACCTTTGAAAGTTTAAAAAAAGAAGCCGCATGGAGTCAGCAACTTGAGAGATAACTGGATAACAGTCATGCAACATGCCTACATCCAGACAGTGTGCCGCTGACCATCCAGATAAAAGCAAAACATTCCTCCGTTTGAAGTGGCTGCCCTTTGAATGGCTGTTTTCCAAGACACACCATGAAAAAAAGAAACATTCTTGTCTCTATCAGCACATCGCTCCGTCCCTCGCGGGCATGTCAGACGGCCGTCACCGGCGCTGACTTTGAAAGGCACGCCGGGCCGCTCCCGAGTGCCAACGCCGCCGTTGTCAGGGGAAGCAAACAAACGCTGCAGCCCCACGTGTGACTCTCGAGTTCAGCCGGACGAGACGTGTATCGCGGGACGGCCCGCGGTGCCTTTCACATTCGTTGGGAACCCAGCCTGACGTGGAAGGCCCCCAGGGAGGTGGTGGAGGCGACGTCCCCGGCATGTCTGTTCCCGTCCTGCAGTTCAATAAGGACTCTGGAGGACGGGGCACTGCGGCGGCCACTGAGGCAGCTCCGGGGGCAAGGTGCTGGACAGAACAACGGGTTGTGGGCTCATCCGCAAAGATGGTTCCTGACAAGGAGGGGACATTCTGACAGTGACGCTGGCTGGTGTGAAAAATGGGTGCCTTCCCGTCGGCTTCACTTTTGCCCTCTCAATAACGCACCGCCCCCACACTGCAATGTCATCCAACGTTGAGATGGATACGGTTGGCATTCATATAAACTTTATGTAACACATTTTTACACCCTTTCTATTCACAACAAAGCAGCGCCTTTCCATTCAGACCTTTCACATCTGGCGACCCGGCGACACTCTCAACAACGTTTTCCTCGCTTAAAAAGTAGTGAGCGTGGACGCCGTTAAGTGCTGTGTTTGATTAGCGTCTGTGAGACATACCTAAAGTGAGGCTCCTAAGCAGCAGAGAAACACTTAACCCGACACGCAGGAAGAGCGGGGTCCGTCACTGACCGAGCGCATCGCTCGGCGCGTCAGTCACTGACACTTAGATAACGGCTACTCCTCGCTCAGCGTGGCAGAGAGACGGAGATAAATAGTGCGTTCGTTTGAAGACGACGCGACGACTGCGCGCAGAAGCAAAGTCACCGAGTTCATTAGCAGGCCTCAAACTTCTGTCTGCTCACATGTTAGCTCACCCTACAGTAACTACAATGTGGTATGGTTGTATGATAGAAAGTGTACATATCTGTTAATTTACGGCTCATTCATATTTGGTGGTAGCCCAATGCTTGATAAACCCAAACCAGATTACCTTTATTACATAACGATGACCGTTTTGACACTGTTTAACTCAATTGACACTCTACATTTAGCATATTAAGATTAACGATGAGTCAAAATGACTTGGTTTGAAAAGACAAACATTTATTTACAGTTTATCCCGCAGTTGAACCACAGTAGCCATCACCGCAAACTAGTTTACTCTGTTGGATTTGCTCTATTATAGTCCCGAGGGAGAACCCACACATAGAGCACGCAGCACAGGCAGAGGGAGAGGGAGAGGGAGCCAAATCGCCTGATGCAGCATGTTGGCTGCGAGAGCCACTGTTATCTCTATGACGGGAAGATCCGGTTTTTCAAAACCGCCCCCCAAAAAAAAAAACAAGAAAAGAGGGCTGTCACTCGGCAAACAAAAGGGGATGTTACGCAACTCCGGAGGAGATTTAAACGGGGGACGATGCGCCACTGCCCGGCCTGCTGGGAGATTATGCATAGGAAGCTTTCACCTGGGCTTTGAGCGTGCCACAATAGGCCTCCCAGCAGCCTCCGCCAGCCCACGTGGAGGAGTCTTGGAGACGTCTCCCCTCGCACCGTGGCACTTTCCTCCCACCCATACCCCTTCCTACCCGTCCTATTCCATTCCGTATTGAGTCATAGATCCACAAGCCACAACCTCTTTCCGGCAGCATTTCTTTGTGTTTAACCTTTTCAAGTGACATTTGCTTTTTTTGGAATTGACTCTTATTTTTTTGTTCGGTGGAGGGGTGAGGGTGGGGGGGTTGACTTGAGAATGTAATGAAATGTTTCAAGAGCATGGGTAAGCAATTAAGTCTCTCTTTTTTAGCCTCTGTCAAATGGCACATCTTTGACGCTCAGACTAAGAAAAGGACAGCGGTCCACGAGTGAGTAGGTTTAATTGGGAGACAGCAGTCGCAAATGTAAGCATACATTTGTTTCCAATTATTAAACAGTCAAACAAACAAAAAAAAGATCTTAATCTTAAACCTTAAGGGTTCAAATTAACTCGTCAGGTCTGAAAAGCATTTTTAGCCGAAAACATACTAGGATGTTATTGCCTCAAAATGAAGTCCATCAATCCTAACATTGACCATCAAGGATACCCGTAAGCAAAAAAAGACAACCCCAAATAGAATAGAGTTGAGAGGCTTGCCATCAATCATTCTTATAGCGGAGCTTTGGTACAATTACAAATCTATGTGGTGAAATAAAATCTACAAATCATGTCAGACGGATTGACAGTGCCAGGAAGAGTGCTGTGTGCAGCAAATAGCCTCGAGGGCTTTAATTTGTGCCTCCATCAAGCTCGACTGCTCACAATCTGTGAGGAAGACAGCTGAATATTCTTTTTTAGTCCTAGAGAAAGAAAAAAAAAACGATGTGTGGCCAAAGCAAAAGAACAATGGGGATGTAACAGTTCAAATCGGGAGAGAGAATGTGCTGTCTTTTCTTTTTATCGAGATGAATAAATAAAATAATTATTCTACGTATGAGTAGGGGTTGACACTTGCTTGATGCCTCTAGCTGATACTTTCTGCTTTCACATAGTGATTACAAAACACTTACCGGATACATTTTGTTGTCATTTGTCCTTTTGATTGGAACAGTCATTACATCACATCTCCCTAAATGTGTTCACTTTGTCAGGACAAGAGCCCAAATTTGCATCTTTGATGTCATTATCTGATGTTCTGCATGCAGGTCTCATCATGTTTGGAGCTTCTTGTTGATGTTGCTCTTGGATTCCAACTATGTTACATAACATTTCACCCTTCCAGCTGGCTTGTGCATCCCTGGAAAAAAAAGGTTTATCATTGTTTTGGAATTTGCGTTACCTTACTCTGGTGTCAGCATATTTATTATTCTTCTCAAGATCCTGAGCCAAAAACGTTTGTCTTAATATTATTTGTGCATTATCAAAACCCCTGAACATATGGTGGCTGTTCCCTCTTTTCTCAAATAGAGAACTGAAAGATATGTCATCCACCTCCCAGCTTCAAATCTCAACCTCAGCTCGCTTAAGGAAAATGGTCCCCCTTCCATCCGCAACGTCTCCCACTTTTTCACTTAACTCCCAAGGCCACCAAAAACAGATTCCTCACGGGGGAAGTGTGGCAGCCTGCAGGAGCTTTGATGTGGTGACCGCTCAGAGAGCTGGTTTCACTTTTCTACTTTCATAGACCCGTCCCCAGGCTGTTAGTTGAGAGGTCTTTAAGAATGGTATGCGAGGTTCCTACACCTTGAATTATTTACCCTTGGCAATAGCTTCCCTACAATGCACTTCATGTAAAACCTTACTCTATATACGGTAGCTAGGCTGGGCGGAAGCACACGAAATATGACATTGCAGTAAACCCTGAAAACGCCGGTTGTGTTATGCCAACCGTTGTTAAGACACAAGGCACGCAATTGAAAGAACTACAGTGAATTGGTACAGACGTGTGTGCTTCAGAGGTAAAAAACAAGTAAAAGCCGAGCGCATGCGGAACATGAAACGGAGCGAAATTGCTTTTGAGTTCCATCCATGGATTGAGCATTACACTCCATCCACTTTCAAGAACAGAGGCTTATTTTATGGAAAATGGAGTACGTCTGCTTCAAAGAGTGTCTGTTTTGATGACCCAACACGGCCCAATCCGTCTGGACTGATTCATCCGTGCCCTGTGCGGGGCAGTTGTTTGTGGGACGGCACCTTATCTCAGATTGCCCTCCCCAACAAATCGTTCCTACCTCCATTTGAAATCAGTCCTTGAGCTGCGTGATTGATGAACTACGGTGAGGTATTTTTCCAAAAGCCTGCCATCTACAATGAAGTACTCATTTAAAAGTCTGTGTCAGAATTCAATGCACATAGAGTTGAATGTTGACTAATGAAATGTAAAATGAGTATAGCCTCACCTTAGGTCTAACACCCCACCCCTCCCCCCCTCCCCCCATTAATGAAACGAATCAACACCTAAAACTAGGAGCAGTGCGGCGCGATGTTGAACCAACCCCACGTTAGTATGGAGCTGTTTGATAACAGGTCGGATGGGTACTCAGACGTCCGGTTGTCCTTGTCTTCGCAGCGAAACAAAAGAGATGAAAGGGTCGGCGGGGTGCGGAGCTAACAAGACCAAGGGAACGCTTAATCACGGGCATTATAATGGAAACCTCCTTTAGATGCCCCGGGCCATTCCACTCCCACAGAACAACGGGTTATGAATGGGAAACCGGGTGTGAAGGTGACACTTCTTACACACAATGAAAAAGGTGAGTCAATGACAACCTGCCGGCTTTGATAAATTATTTTTCATCAGTACAGTGTGCGTTCTGCACCTGTCGTCCTTTTGCAAAGGGGGAGAGGGGAGGGGCTTAGGACTGGGTATATCGAATAACCCCAGGGTCGAATCCCTGCCCCCGAATACGATTTTTTTTTTAAAGAAATGTCAGCAAATGCAAACTAACGACGTCGGAATATAGAAAGTACGAAGGAAAGGGCAGATTCATTTTACCATTGATAGATATGTCTGTCATCAATGCAAAAAGCAGTTTTTGTGTGGTTCTTGCGGTGTGGCAAATCCCCCTCCTAGGCTATACTGTCCCCAAGGGCATTGATTACAGGGGGATGGGGAGGGTTGCAGCCCCCCCAATAATGAGAGCCCGCATATATAACCCACCAATTCATAGCACAAACCCACCCCCCCACCCCATATCCAACTCAAACCTACGCCCTTGACTGTCCCACTAAAGTCTCTGAACGTGGTCATTATACGACAATGTCCAGGAAAGACTGACAGGGCAATCTACAGTCGCTGCGACAGCAGTACACAAGGCCCCATTTTATACAATCAACTGTCTCAGTTCTCCCATTCTCTCTCTCTCTTTCTCTCTCTCTCTCTCTCTCTCTCTCTCTCTCTCTATCCCTCTGTTTTTTCTCTTGATACAGCACTTGTTTTTGAAGGAGTGTCTCAGTTCAATACCGAGTGACAGCTTGACGGCATCAACCCCCCGTTGATTGTATGGTAGAACAGCGGGCAGCGCCGTGGAGGGCGCCCTGCCGCCATCCAGCCGACACCAAGGTGTAATTTGTCTCGCACAACAAGCCCGGCGCATCCGCTGTCAGTCGACAAAGTTCACAAGTCGACTACAAAGCCCGGGGCATGGAAAAGTTTGCTTCGGAGTCGCCGGATCAAGAGTAATTTGGAATGCCGTCAAGACGCATCTTTTTTTTGGGGGGGGGGGGGGCGACAAACACAGATAGTGCCGGGGAGCCACGTACCCAAATGTAGATCTATGATCGGGATGTGCTATATACATAAAGTAGGGCGAGATGGAACGGTTCTCTACTCGTTCCGTTCATATTTTATTCACCATCCACACCCTGGTGATTACGAGGATCAGAGACGGCACACAGCCTGTGAGGATCCGGGGAAAACGTGTAAATAGGTCATAAATAAATGTTACAGGGGAGGCTTAAGCACTTCTCACGCGTTCAGATGGAGGCGGAGTTAAGAGGGGCGTGATGCTGCAAAAGCGTGCGGAGATACACAGTCACCGATAAGTTTCGAAAACTAGATCCATCTAGACCCACTTTATTTTGGGATTTCTCGTGATTTCTCGTGACCTTCCAAGGCTACGGTAAAGAGGGGTTGTTTGAGAGGTTTGGCCTTCCTGACAGCTTGGAGCCAGCCTGGCCATTCCACACTAAAGTGTCCAAAGAAAAAAAGGTGTTTGTCTCCAAAGAACAGTGACTGGTAACATGCTTTTTTTTTGCTTGGTCTGAAGATTGCAGAAAATCAGTAGTTGCTGTCATACTGGAACAAACAAGTCTGACACCAACAAATACTGTGTGGGTAAAAGTTCTCCATCGACTCCGACTGAACCCTCTGACCACGTCTGCTTGCTTTAAATAGTGAGTTGCCACAACATTATTCTGTGTATGGTTTACATCATAAACCTCAGTTGTACATAATAAAGCGGCCATTTAGCACAGATTATGAGGTGTATACTGTATATTTAATAAAACATTTGACTAAGCATGCGGTGAACCATGAAAACCTAACACAGAACATTTTATTATGTGATGCATTGTCAGATGCAACACATATTGTTACCTGAAAGTCATATTAAGATTATTATTATTATTAGGCCTATTTTTGGCGCCTTATCAACGCCCATAGTTGTGATCCAATAGATTCCTTTCCAATGACCACATGTCTTGGGTATTGCAGTCCATTGCGCTTACATACAGCTAAGTTATCGGTTCACGCCTTATATTTTTGAATCATTATTTTTCATCGGTTTTTGGCCCCATTGAAATGACTGGACAGAGAGTTTTCATGGTCATATACCACCATCTAGCGTTGATGTTATGTTGTTACGTTTGTACCGACTGTCTTGGTTAGGCTATTACATCGAGCACCAGTTGAAAACTGCATCATTGAATCCATGTCGTTATTTGACATCGAAACATGGTGTCAGAAGTGCGAAAGCTAAATCATAAATAACAGAAAGTTCAGGACATCTGCACCAATGCGCCTGTGAGTATGTAATAACGGCGTCAC
>JAVQIZ010142268.1:0-10557 GCA_036023535.2 Galaxias brevipinnis | reverse complement strand
ACATCCTCTATCAGGTGACTGTGGGCCAGCCCCCTCTGCACATGTGACCATTGCCAACAGGTTTAAATAGTGGTTCCTGGCAGCCATTTCAAGTTTGCCCTGATGAAGGCCTAAGAGCCTAACGCGTTGGCTTTCTTTAATTAGCCATGTTGAAATAAAGGCTTTTTATAATTGTCACCTTTTGAGTGCCTCCGTTTTTTTGTTTTTTACATATTTAAGTTTATGTCTTACCGTTGGCACCTGGCTGGAATGAGTGGGATGGGTACCAGGGACCTGGGAAGCAGGGGACAAAGTAGTGTTTTGGCTAGGAACGGGACCAGACGTAGGTCCTTTGCAGGGTGGTGGGTAAGGAGCTTGTTCGCAGGATCCTGCCCCAGGTCCAGTGCTTGATCTGGGGGGCTCATGATGGGAATCAGTCCTGATGGTTGATGATGACCCATTGGCTTGGTCTGGGGGCTTGCTGGGTTCCGTTTGCTACATGATCAGAATCAGACACACAGCACACTCAGTGATTTCAGTTACTTCAAAATGCAGCTCATCAGTGAGTCGTGTTAGTTTGTTAGCTCTTCTCTCTGACACATGCAGATATGTTATACCCTGTGTGTGGTGACGCAGTTGATGGAGCAGAAGTTGCAGATGGTTCCGTCTTCCATGACCAGGTGGTACTGGGGAACAGCGTTCACAGTACAGTGGGTGCACGGGAACGGAGTGCCTGGAGCGAGAGAAGACGGCCATCAAAGCGGTCAGGTTCTCCCAACAATGAGGCCCCAGTCTGATTTGTTAAAAGGTGTGTGTGTGTGTGTGTATGTGTCAGCCGACGTAAGTGTTTCTGAGGGACAGAGTGCGTTTCCCACGTGCGGCCCACCGGTGTGTCTGCATGCCATCGTCGTCTGTGTGACTCACCAGTGAGTGTGTGTTTGGGCGGCCTGCTGATGTCCACACACGCGGTTGAGCAGTAGAGGGAGACCTTGCCCAAGTGGTCCGTATCCATCAGCGTGGAGGACACCATGGTCAGGTTGTTACAGTTCCCACAGGGCGTCATCTTGCTGCACGTCTAGGAGAGAAGGCAACCACTTCATTAGCGCATGGTGATGGTACTACCCAAGGTGTCTAAAATCTTTCAAATCTCGTTGGCTAGGACTGGTTCAGCGGTGCAAGCCAAATAGACCAACAAAGAAAGATGGATGGTTGGATGGATGGATAGATAGATGATTGAAAAAAACAATCAATTGTTTGATTTCAAAAACATTTGTGCTGCACTTCATTCAGATGGAAAGGTTTGGCAGGTCGTACTTGTTTATAAGTGTCAACGCAGGTTGGGCTGCAGAAGTTGAGCTGAGCACTGTCGATGGTGAGCGTCTGGCAGCTGCTGCTGTTGGTCTTGCAATACATGCTACAGCTCTCGCAACAGTTCATGGCCAGCAAGCGCTGGGAGCGCCACAGGGCGAAACAGCGGTCGCTGCAGAGGCGGTGGAGGTAGCCCAGGTGAGTCACCTCATGCTCTATCTGAAGGACGGCAGAGAGAAGGGAGGGGAGGGGGAGCATAACGCAATTGCAATGACGTGACTCCAGTCTAGACTTTAAAAAAAATCGCTCACTGACTGACTGGGCTGTGTTTGAGCTCTGCGTGAGTGGGCTTGTCCTACCTTGGTGGTAACCTTGCAGACCCTGCAGGCAGGCTTCTCAATCTGGGGGGGTGCTTTTTTCTTGCGGCCAAAGACGGTCAGACAGAATTGACTACAAAAGTGCATGTAGGTGTTGACGTCTACTGGGGCCATGATCACCTCCTTAGGATTAGTGATTGGTCTGTATAGGCAAAAAGCAGGAAATCAGTAAAAGCAAAGACAACACAGTACTGTTTGAAGTTAAACTGGTGTTAGCCATCTGAAGGTTGCTCAAAGATTATGTATCACTATTGGTCAGTTAGTAACATATGCTAAATAACGTTTCAAAATATCAAATTATAACTTACTTGAGGCATTGGTAGCAGGTGCGGGCTTTACTTGTTGGGGGCAGGTAGCCAGTTAGACAAACAGTGGAGCAGAAGAGCTGTGTGGATCCTTTTCTCTGGAAAGCTGTCTGTCCCTTCATCAGTATTTTGCAGCAGCCACTACATCGAGCACTGCCTATGGCTGGTGGCGGTATTCGGGGCTGAATCGGGGTAAGAGCTGGAGGTTTGATGGGGACCGCTGCCACAACATTACTCGGAAGCACAGCACTTATTGCTGGACCAAAAGCAGCAGCAGGCTGGGCAGCTGGCACTTGGACTGAGGAAGAGAAAGAAGAATAGATCTATTTATGATGGGGACATATTGAACAATATGCAACTTTTGCAAATTGCTAACTGTGTTTTTAGGCAACAGAATTAGATACATACTTAAAACAGGAGACAACTAGCAACAACACTGCAGGTGTTTTTAACTCACCAGAAGGGGAAGCAAAGGAATTTCCTCCAACAGAATAGACTGAACTGATCCTCAGCTCATCCTGTGGGGTAAAAAGAATCGCAACACATTGCAGCTATGTTACCCAGCGAAAAGTCTACTCAAGAGCTGCTTTGTAGGAGCATTTCCGAGCAACCCCCCCTCCCCCACCCACCTACCATTGATGTATGCGTGTGTGTGTGTGTGTGTGATACCTCTTCGTGTTCCAACTCCTCTTTAATCTGCCTGAGGGAAGCCTGGGGTAGCAAGGCCGAGTCGTAGCCCTCGTCCATGGGTTCATCTTTGATCTTCATCAGGGGAGAGATGGGCGGCTCTAGATGATTGGTTTCTCCTGACTCGGGAAATACAGACTCTGACCTCTGGAGGCAAGAAAATAAATGGAGCAGAACGGTGTACTGTTTTATGAAATTACTCAAAATATATGCATGCAGAGGATGTATATGATAATTCCATCAAAATTATAGACGTTGCAGCCATTAAAATACTCCACAATCATTAAAACACAGAAAGTGTTTTTAGCACTTCTGCCGATTCTTGAAAATATTCGAAACAACAGTCAGCAAAATAACCTCAAGTTGTTGGGCTCCCATTTCCTCCGACTGGTTGGAGGCTGCTTTTACTGGCAGAAAGAAAGACAAAAAGGAAAGGGCATTTCAGAAAAGAACTACACTGAGTGGCTTCAAAAAAATAACACAAGAAATGTACCAAAGAACGGTCATTTCCTTATTGTTGTCATGGAAAGTTAGCAATCATATCATACCCTGGCAGTGCTCTGGTGAGTAACAGGCTGCCCCTGGGCTGTCTGCTCTCTCTAGTCCTTCAGGATATCGCTTAGTACCTGAC
The DNA here is from genome assembly GCA_036023535.2 of Galaxias brevipinnis. NCBI lineage: Eukaryota > Metazoa > Chordata > Actinopteri > Galaxiiformes > Galaxiidae > Galaxias > Galaxias brevipinnis. Next base: position 7,270 of record JAVQIZ010142268.1, on the reverse strand, counting down.
AGGCTGTCCCCAGTCTCGGTGTCCACTGATTGTTTGGCTGTCCTGTTAAGATTGTCACCATCAACCACTGCATCCATTGGCAGAGAGAAGTTCCAATTTTCCTCCCCCTTGCCCTCCTCCTCCTCCTGGCCGAGATGAACAAAGTCTGCTGGAAGACCATCAATCACATCCTCAAATCCTCCACCTCCACCAGTTGCTACGGTAAAGTTGGAGGATCTCTGAAGAGAGGGAGACATTTGGCGAGGGAAGGTGATCACTTTTTCTCCATCATCTCTTCGACTTCCCATGCTGTCCTCCCTCTGTTTATTTGGTGAACACCCACTGTCCTTCCTTACTGTTCCTTTTTCCTCCGGTTCTTTCATCTCTCCATCACTCCATTCCAGTCTCTCTACATGATCACTGCTCTTGGAGGAGGTAGCCGAGCCATGGGAGGAGTCTGCAAAATCTCCAAGGCCCATCACTTCATCAAAGACCCGTGACTGGCGTTCTTCATTCTGTAGGAATAACATAGCACAACTTCAGTTATATTTAATAACCAACACAATATTTGTGTCAACTACACATTTCTGAGCAACAACAGGATGCAGGCTGTTTAGGGTAACTTTGAACCTCTCTGGACCAAAGTAACAGAGTTGAAATGTACAAATGTGTCTTTCCGCAATGCGACAATGAGCTTTGTATGGCTTTATAATCACGTGCAACCACTTCACCAAGCGTACTTTTTATAGCAATACAGATAAGTAACATTGAGAGGATTATTAAAGTCCGTAAGCTAACGCTAGTTAGCTAGGGTTAGCTACCGTTAAAGCGTAAGCTTGTTTGTTTGCTGGTCAACCAACCATGTGTCCAATTCGTCCCGTTGTCCAATGTAACTGTGCCCAATTCACAAACACAATAGATCAGTGCAATAAACATAAGTGAGAGTTTGGGAAAAAATGATGTTCACCTCTTTCCTTTTAGGGCTAGAATCCTCTATATCCGCCATTTTTATATTGCGCGCGGCGCCTTGCAAACACTTTATACCCCCTTATGTTCCTAGCTCCTGTCTCCAGGGCCCGAAAGTTACTCCGACTACACGAAATATGTATACTATTCCAATGATACCAAGCAAGTCTTTATAAATCAATGTGAGATATTTTGCATGCCAATTTTATAAATTGGTTGGGTCCAGCATCGGCTGCATGAGGAATCGAACTCTCCTTTTCGGACTGTATGGCTGACTACCGTAATGGCAACTTTGATTGCACCATAATAAATTGCATATTATAAGCATGACGATGGACAATTTAGCAATACAATATATCATACCCTAACATAACGCTGCTCAAAATAATCATTTATGATGTCAAAGTCTTCATTTTACACGCTGTAAACATATATCCAAAATCATAAGATTTCGCGCGCGTGCTTAAGATATTAGGTTTGGTAGCATTAGGACCCCAAGCATAGAAATACATGAAACGGAACAGTTGAGGCCATGGAATGAACCCACACCCATTCTACGTGTGACATTTCTACCTGAAATGTTCTTTACATTTTACTGGGGTCAAACAATCACCAAAACGTAGGAAGGAGGGACACTCGGCAATCGACATTGTTGACATTTCGACTGTACACTTCCTTGCTGGGTCAAACACTCTTGGTTACATCATTGCAGTTGAACTAAAGTAAGGTAACGAAATGGCAATGACTGCTGCGCGGACAATAGGAGCTGGGGGACCGGCTTCTTTGTCCCGATTTCGTGGAGCGTTGGTCGCTGCGGTTCTCGGGGACTGCGTTGGCGGAGAGTTTGAAGGCGCAGAAGAGGTTCCGATGGACCGCGTGCTGCAGCATTTAAATGGGCTCAATGATGAGACGAGGGGTGACGGTAAGTTTTGAAATTAGTGCTAATTCATATTTTGTAAACATTAGGGACATAGTCATCTTGCCAAATCGGACTAATTAAACTTTACTTCACACATTTCGATGCATGGGATTTCTGAAGATGTTTCTGCATAATGATAAGTGTTCGTGTTTTTGGTCCTAGGCATCCTTCAATTCAGTGACGACACAGCCATGACACGCTGCGTGGTTCAGTCTCTTCTGGCCCGCGCCAGCTTTGACGGTCAGGACATGGCACGCAGGTTAGACACAGACACGCACACTTAAAACGAACAATGGTTAGGGAGGGAGATTATAATGGACTGTAATTGATGGAAACCTGGTTGATCATGCAAGAGAAATCTCATTCAAACCAGGGTTTGCTAGATCGAGGAAGAGATGTAGGCAGGGGACCAAAATGAGGAAGATAGTCCTTAAACCTCACACCTTTCTCAATTCCTGTGGTTCCTCATTCCCTCCAGGTTCGCAAAGGAGTACAGCCAGGCCCCTGATCGTGGGTATGGTTCTGGAGTGATCCAGGTGCTGAAAAAGCTAGCCTCCCCTCAGCTCAGTGATGTATATCAGCCGGCCAAGGCCCAGTTCAGTGGGAGAGGTTCTTTTGGGAATGGAGGAGCTATGAGGGCAGCACCCTTTGCCTTAGCCTTCCCTGATCTTGCTGATGTCAAGAGGGTGAGTGATCAATATATTATTTAATTTCTACATAAAAAAATAAAAAAGACAATGAAAATATTTATACTTTAAATTTGCATAGACCTTAATAAAGGGCTAATTGTGTTAAGGCAAATTCTTACATCTGCTCCCCATTGCACTTCCTCCATGCTCTATTTATTATCTTCATCTCAGTACTCCCGCTTAGGAGCAATGCTGACCCATTCCTGCTCATTGGGCTATAATGGAGCAGTGCTACAGGCCATGGCTGTCCACCTCTCCCTCCAGGGGGCGCTGGAATGGCCTCACAAGTTCATCAACAGACTCATCTCAGAGATGGAGAAGCTGGAGGCTGAAGAGGCTGCTCGCAACGATGCCAGAGTGTAAGTATTAAGCTGGAATTGTACTTTTAACATTCCATGTCTCGACACATTCAGCGGTAGTTTTTGTAGCTCTCTCCTTTCTTCTGACTCTTTAATTAGCTCTCAGTTTTACAAGAGTTCAATCAGTGCTACAATCAATAACTAAATTGTTTGTGTTTATTGTCCATAGGCTCAAGGAGTCCGAGTTTCCTTTCTGTGATCGTCTCCACAGGGTCAAAGAGCTCATTGAGAGAGACAATGTCAGCATAGAGGAAGTCATCACCGAACTAGGTCTGTTTTTCTTTTACTTTATCAACCTATCTATTTATCAATTTGTTGTACTCTGTATAGTGTCTGTGTGTGCCAGTGTCTGTATCTAACACAATATCATTAAAGATCATAGAGTTAATTTAAAATTCATGAATGTAAATACTCATGTTTGTGTTTAGGTAACGGCATTGCAGCTCTTCACTCTGTCCCCACTGCAATCTTCTGTGTCCTGCATTGTCTGGAACCCCGGGAGGGCCTACCTGTTCCGGCTTGCTACGGTGGCCTGGAGAGGACAATGGCCTACAGCCTGGCCCTGGGTGGGGACACTGACACTATCGCGTGCATGGCAGGGGCCATTGCTGGGGCACACTATGGAGTTGAGGCCATCCCGGAGTGTTGGATAAGGTGCTGTGAGGGAGTGGAGGATGCTGATGTGACTGCAGAGCACCTACACACGCTGTATTACCAGTCACCAACAGGGAGTGGTAGTACCACTGGGACTGGAAAGCAGATCTTAGATAATCAGGCACAATCAACAGATACTAAAACAAGTACTTAGGGATTAGTTTACAAGGACTGCACTGGACTGGAAAGATAGATATACGTTGATGGTTATGGTCAGTATGCCCTAATATGCACATAAAATGTATCCTATTTTTCCCTTTCATCCCTGTTCTATGATGTTGGAGTAATCTTGTCTTGAAGATATGACAATAATTATGAATTGACCATGTTTTATCCTTTTTGATGACAAAAAAAGTATTTAATAAAAAAATTTAATAGTAATCCCAGATCTGTTCTGATTTCTTTGAACAGCTGCATGTTAATGCTTCTTAGTTTCTGTGAGAAAATTACAGCCAAATCGCAAGTAAATTATTCTTTATGTACAATATAATCTCTCTTCCACATTACGTTGTTTGCTTTGAAAAAATAGAAAGTACATGTAATTAAAGAATCAAAACCATTATATTAAAGGCATCTGTTTTAAAAAATCAGCGCATGCATTTTAAATAAAAAATAATTATATATTTAAATTTAAAGTAAGCCTTCACCGGAAGCTACTAATGGTAGATCAAGGAGATATACCTGTATGGGTGTTCCACTTCCTTCACCGGAAGCTACTAATGGTAGATCAAGGAGATATACCTGTATGGGTGTTCCACTTTAGTTTATGTGAAAGTATGCCAAATATTAAAATGAAATAAGAGCACACCCAATGCTGACTTGTAAAGTTATTTCAATAGATAATGAACAGCCACGCCCTCGGCTCTTACTGCGACATTTACCCAACAAGAAAGAGAAGATTAAGTCCATCTTGCTTTGTTTGGAACCATTCAAATGTTGTGCCTTATTTTAGCCCAGATTTTGCCCTCAGATCCAAATCAATGTCTTTTGGTCAATCCTCACGCGTACAGAAACAGGTGAGAGGGTCTCTCTCTGTGGATGTTACCACGTGCACTCTATAGTTGCTCAGTGCGTGTAGCTGGTTAATCAGGTCCAACAGATGAGGGCTTGGTCGAGAGTAGGCATCCAAAATCTCCAAACGCTCCAGTTGTTGCAACTGATGGAGGTTGAGGAAATCACTGTCTGATATGTTGCGATGGCTATGAGACAGAAACAGTCATACAAACCCAATGTATCATTTAATGGCTTGAAATATAGTTTGATAAATAATGGTTGGAGACAAAAGCCAAATTAAATGGAATGGACTAACAGTATATCCTTAGTAATTTATCATTTGTCATTAAATGTAGTAAAAAATGTTCGATTAAAACAACACAACCATTCCATTAGAACAAATCACGGGTTTCTCGTTACTGTATGGAATTCCACAAGTATAGTGTAGAGTAATTAAAGACTTGCCGTATTTTGAGGGTCCGAAGTTGAGGGAACAGCTGTGGAAAAAGACTGAGGTGCCTTTTGGATTCCCATGGGTCGAAGTGGAGGTGGAGAAGGCCTGGAACACGTTGGCCCACAGCCACCATGTCCTGCACCTCTATAGGCATACGCAGACTCAGACTGGTCACTGTGACTGGAATAGAGTCTCCATATCCACTGAGAGGGAAACCAACTGCAACAAGCAAAGCAGTGATGCTGTGAGATTGTCTGCCATATTCCTTTAACATGTGAAGATTTTTTCTGGGTATACGTTTATAATTTTACATGTATGCGTTGTACAAATAGCTAAGCTCAAGATATTGAGATGTGGACTGGAAATTAGGACTTCTTGATATACAATAACGTAATATACAGTACATTCCTCTCCTAACCTGTTTTTATCTTCAAGATACAACTCACCATCAATGATGAGGGCAGTAAGATGATGAAGGGCACCGAACCATGTTCGTAGGTGACACCTAGTATCAAATAACCCATCTAAGTGTGAGTGGTATATGGCCAGAGTCTGTAGGGAGGCCAAGCTACTGATCGCATTCTCTGGTACCATAATATTTGTGAAGTTAACCAACTCCAGACTAGTCAAGGCTAAACCACCTGGCTGTGAATCTACTAACAGGGACAAAAAATAAAGCCATTAAGTCACTGATCAGGGGGAAAAAACAATTGAATTAGCAAGTACAAAGGTTGTGTGCTACCATATAGGTAGCTCTGGAAAGAATTAAGAGACCACTGCAAAATTAGAACTTTTTCTGGTTTTACTATGTAGGCATAGTATGTGTTTGAGTAAAGTTTACATTGCTGTATTCTATTGACTGACAATTTTTTTGATCCAAATTCCAAATAAAAATAGTCATTGTAATTTCCAGCCTTGCGGAAGCAACCCCAGATCATCACCGATCCTCCATAGATTTTCAGCTTTGCCCAACACCTGGTTGTCTTATGGTTAGATGGGAGACCTGGAGATGCCTATAAAGTTAGTGTCTCTCAACAATGAAAAATATGAAATTTACAATTTTCTACAAATAAATGCTATAAATTACAATACTTTTAGTTGGAAGTTTGGAAATATTTTGTCAGTAATTACTGGAATAAAACAAAAAACATGTATAGCTAAAGTTAATTTTACACATGTATAGCTATAGTAAATTCAGAGAAACTGACAGTTTTGCAGTGGACAGGCTGTAGGTGCCTAACCTGTAGGACCTCGGTGTACATTCGTTGGACTGAAGTAATTATCTGGGATAATACTTTCTGGCATTTCCCAAGAAAGGTGTTTGAGTTTGGGTAAGCAGTTGAGCATCGAATGGAACGTTTTTACTGGGATATGTTGCCTTTTGTAGTAATATGGGGGGTGAAAAAGTAAGGATGTCAGACAAGTAAACTGTGAAACAGTATTAATAAAATCAGCTATAGAGCGAAGGTGCACACAGCAAACACTCAAGACAGTCACTTGCTGATGTAGAGGCACAAGGGAACGAGAAAACTCCAAGCAGCATTTCATATCCTTTAACATTAAATGACTCAAATTAGGAAACTTCTTCAGGTATCCAAGGCACTCTTCTTCGGAACCTTTCTCTATAGAGATTGTTGTTAGAGATGGAAGGGATTTTGCAAGTTGCTTTAGGTTCTTTCCCTTAGCCCTTCTTACAACAACACTGTTAATATTCCAGTGGCGAAGAGTGGTCCAGAACTTAGAGTTGTAAGCATGGACATCCTTCAAGACTACAACGTAGTTTTTCCAAAGAGATGACTTATCTATCAGCTCTTTAAAATACTTGGAACATATGCGTAAAATGAGCTTATCTGCGGTTGACAGGAATCCAAAAATATAGATCCAAATTTCCGGTACAAGTTGTTCAACTCTTGCCATGTCTGGAACTGAGAGAACTCCAATAAGATACGCTCAATCTTTTAATTTATCATTAGCCTTCATTTATTTGTCCCCCAACGTTTGCGGGCATGATGGACGCTACCATTAAAAAGTTATAGGCTACAAGTCTGGTGAATGTGATGTGTCGTTCGCGAAGCAGTCGGCTCTTTGTGCCGGCTCTTTTAAGTGAACGATAGGAGCCGGCTCACATCTGAGAGCCGTTTTCTTTTTTAAGTGACTATATGTACTTTTTTTTTTACCTTACTACGGTTTGCGCATCGTAATGTCTATTGGTGAATGAAAAAATCGCCGTTCAGATCAGTCCTCTTGAGGTCATATA
>JAVQIZ010142254.1:0-16044 GCA_036023535.2 Galaxias brevipinnis | reverse complement strand
ATCAATTTGATTAAAATGGTCATATCAAATAATTAAGGGGGCACCACTCAAGGACTTTAGCTTATTGCATGGCTCGATGGGAAACCAGGTCTGATCTTTGTATTAGCTTTATTTTAATTAATATTTAAAATAATATTAGTTCAATGTTAACGCAAATATGAAAGTTAAAAGTTTCAGTCTCAGTTCTGAAGTAGTAAATTCTAGTTGTGTGAATGGATGAATCATATGCAAAAGGAAACAGGAGTTTAAACAAACAACTATTTATTTCTAATTATAGGCAAATATGTACAGATATACACTGAATAAATGATAGTGATCTACGAATGCTAGCAAGTCTGGTATGAAACATGGGTATGGATCTCTAAACAAAGCAATATGAGGAAGCTAATTGCTATAAGTTAAGCACCGAATGCAATGTATTAAGAGAGTGGAAGTTACTCTGACGAGTGGTTTGCTGCCTTGCAGCTGGGAATTCAAAGTCCGTTGATGGTTCAATGAGAAGATTGTGTGGTCCTTATTAGCAGGTATTCCAAAGTTCTTGATAGAACGCGGCCTTGTGAAGCAGATCGCGTGGTTGATTGAGTTGCGCAATCATTTCTGATCTCGACAGGGATGATCTTTCCCTACCCAAGATAGGCTAATCGCGGGTAATTCGAAAGGTTCGTTGTTGAGGGTTTAATGAGCAAAGGTTGTGGTTTGAAAGGCGGACGTCCTTAGTAGCAGGTATTCCAAAGTTCTTGATGGACCGCGGCCTTGTGAAGCAGATCGCGTGGTTGATTAAGTTGTGCAATAATTTCTGACCTCAACAGGGATGATCTTTCCCTCCCCAAGATAGGTTAATCGCAAAGTTCTGTTCTGTTGAGTCTGCTTTTATTAAACGGTCAAACCCTTGACACAGGTTTGGGGGCAGGCAAAGACAGGTGATCACATGGAATTTATAGAGCTTTGATTAAATCCATGTGTTTCTATTATCAAACTTGTAAATGTTCTACAAAGTTACGCAAAGTCTATGTCTCCTTGTTACGAATGTTCTAGTAAGTACCAAACAGTATGAATACTAGCTGGAAAAGAAGAGTCATCTTCTAAAACAAAAACATAATTATACATTTAATAAACTCATATAATTACAAACATAATATTATACTTCAATTCTCATAATTGTCAATGTCCTTGTTCGATTAATGTTTGGTTACTCTGTTAAACAACCAATCTCTTAGTTCTTGGAAAATTCAGATTTGGTTGTTGGGACAGAGGAAGATTGCTCTCTGGTAGAATCAATCTCCCTTGAAAGAGGGAAGGGGCTTCCCCCTCCTTTCCTGGCATTCCATGGGGTACTCTGTTCAGACCCAAAATGTGTTATCTAAAGATTTAAAACCTTGTTCTCATGCAGAAATCCCAAAACCAGGTCTTGTTAGCTGATCAAGATAACTGTCCTGTCTCTCTGGTCTGAAGAGCATATTACACCCTCCACAAGAGCCATATGGGCAGGGGGGTTTAGACGTGTGAAGTTGATTCTCCCCACACACACGCACACCTTTTTTTGGTATCAACTCTGGAAACAGGAGACCTGTTTCAGCAGTCTAGAGGTTTAATACTGTATTAGCAAGTTGGTAATGTATTTTTGGCCCCAAATTATTTAGTGACTTGTAGGTGAGCAACACTATTTTAAAATGAATTATCTGACACACAGGGAGCCAGTTTAGTGATTTGGGAATTTGTGTAATATATTCATATTTTTGGGTAAAAGCCTTGCACCAGCATTCTGAACACGTTGCAGCATCTACACGAGGGAGCATGTAAACGTTGAATAGAGAAGGCCCCAAATTTGACCCCTGGGGAACTTTGCATGTCATATTAGGCAGCTCAGATACGTAGTTGCTAATGGACACAAAGTAGTTCTTGTTTTCCAGATACGACTCACTCCAGTGTAAGACCGTTCTGGATAGTCCAACTCACTTTTCCAATCTTTCTGGAAGTATGAACAGTATCAAAAGTAGCGCTAAGATCCAATAACAGCAAGATGGAAATCTTGCCAGAGTCAGTGTTTAGACAGACATCATTTAAAACCTTAAGAGCAGTTTCAGTGCAATGAAGTGGTCAAAATTCTGATTGAAAGTGGTCATAGCACTCATTGGTGACTAAGAAATCATTAAAGGTTGGAAAAACACTTTCTCTATCATTTTGCTTATAAAGGGCGGGTTTGAAATAGGTCTGTGGTTGCTAATTTACGCTCCACTTTTTTAATAAAGGCTTTACTCTTTGGGACCCAAAGGCTTTTATGGATCTTTTAGATTTCTTTACATTTTAATCAATATTGCAGTAATTGCTGATAGTACAGTGAAAAAACACCTTTCCCAACTTTCAGTACAGTTGAGGCAAATAAAGTGTGGAACCCAAACCACATTTTGGACTGCAGAATATGACACAGCCATAAGAAACAAAAAACGTCTTCAGATTTATTAGCAAAACAAGCATGAAAGTAGAGTAATATTCAAATATGATGTAGCCACTGATGTCTGGCATGTTAGGAAAATGCATGGAACCTTATAAGACCATTTCCTAAAAAACTATTGTAGGCGGTTCGATCCCCAGCTCTTCCTGTCCATGTGTCCTTGCGCAAAACACTGAACCCCTTGCATGGCAGCTCTGCCACTATCGGGGAGGTGTGTGTGTGTGTGTGTGTGTTAATGGGTGAATGAAAAGCAACATTGTAAAGCACTTAGTTTTTTTCAACTGGAATGGAACAATGTAAATGCAGTTCATTACCATATAATGTTGTAAACGGAAAGCTTGTTACTGTAGCCTAATTATGTCACTCTCCCTTCTAACAAATTGCCTTCCATCTTAGACATGCCGCAGGGATTCTTTATCGAAAGGTTGGGCTTCTTAAAGTTGCAGTGCACCAGCGAGGCACGCAACCTAAGAATAATTATTGACTCAGAGCTTGGTTTTGAATGTCATATGACTCATCAGAAAAAAAAAACTTTCATTGAAGAAATATATCTAGAATTCGCCCATTTCTATCATAAATAAATGCAGAAAGGTTGACGCATTCTTTCATCACTAATTGCATTGACCACTGCAAAGTTTTATTCTCCAAGCAAGCCAATTCTAAAGGTGCAAATGGTTCAGAATGCTGCAGCCAGAGTTCTTAGTGGGACAATAAAGAGACATATTTCAAACAGGGTTAAAAGGAGAGAGCATAGCAAAAAGGTTTAACCTGTGTTATCGTGTTGCAAATGTATTGTTAGGCTATTTCACTGTTTTACTAAAGTATAGTTTTTTTCATTACTTTGAAATAGGGCTGTAATAACCTAGCGGGCCCGTTAAACTTACGTTGAAGTATGTAGGCAAACTACTGTGCGAACGTAAGCGCCAAATGAACGTTTACATTCACTAACGCGCTCACGCAGAAGTATAAACCAGGCTTGAGAAGACGCTTCGAGCAACGCACTCTTAGGATTTGGGAGCTACGTTTTTCCCAGAAATCCCTTCTCTGCGAAGCTACGCAGAGACGTTTACGCGCTCCTTCGCAGAAGTATAAACCACACTTAATACAACTGTTGCTGCACGAGCAAATAAGCGGGGAACATTGCATAACAAATACATGCGCAGTTCAGTGTTTCTGTTTGGCGTAGGACTCCGGGACCAGCTAGCTTCAAATATATCAAACTTTTGATTCCTTTAACTGCCCGTCATCATTAACTGCTTTGAGTGCATGCGTTTTGTGGTGACGGCGTGTCGCTAAATAGGTCATTCATTAGAGGCTTTAACCCCGAAGGTTTCTAGCCATATACACAAGTTGTTTTTAAATAAACATTTCCATAAAAACACTTTGTGTGTGTGTGTGTGTGTGTATGAGTGAAAGAGAGACAGAAGGGAGACAATATGGTACCTATTTGTCAACGGACTAGCAAAAAAAAAAAAAAGAAAATGCCACGCATATGGCATTTTTAGAGTAAGACTTATTTTAGACAACACAAAACAACGTTATCTTTAAAAAAATTCTAAAGCGTGATCTTTCTTTTTGAAGAAATGGTATAAGGACGGAAATGCCATATTCAGCTAACGCCTAGTGCCTAGCCCTACCTCTCGTTTAATTGATTTTGTCTAGATCGAAATATTTGAAATACTAATATATTAAATGGGCTACATACTTGGTTATATTACTTGGTTTTGGACACAATATGCCCCTATATTAATTTGAAATTACCTGATATAAGTTATTTAATTAATTTCCCTATATCCTCATGCTAATATCGACTGTAAACCCACATTTCAAAACTTATATTTAAAAAAATATATATTCCGGGGGAGCATCCCAGCGAGTTTGCATCCCAGAATAATGCTTTAGGAGTTATCCCGAGCATTCAACGTGAACAGACACCCTTGTCGAACACACGGATGTCAGTGGATGCACTTTGGCGTTGGCAGCACCGCTGCTGTGACAAAATTCTAAGAGAATAAATTTTCAGAGAATTAATTAACTTTTTTACCTTTACAATAACTCATTAAATGTTTACAACTGGGTAGCATTTGCTAGAGCTTGCCTTGTTCTATGCATTTTTTATTTCCTACACGTTAGCTAAAGAAATATTGACTTAATTTTTTTGTACTTGTTTAAATAAATTCCGAAACAATTGTGTTCTGTGTGTTACCGTTTGTCTAGCCTGTCTACCCTCTTGTTACCCTGGCTATCCTCGAGAAGGTCTAGGTAGGATACCCATGGGTTTACATCTCCATCACGTAGGTAACTCATTGTCTAAATACATTAGCGTAGACGCAAGCAGGTGTCTCCGTTTCCTGTAGTAGTTAGTTGGTCTCCGTAGTTTAGTTTCTCGTTCAGGCAGTATAGTGGTGGAATCGAGTTAGGGCTTGTGTCCTGTTTTATTTCTTTGTTTTGACAGCCTGCTCACATATCGCCCTTCTCAACTGCACTGGTATCTTGCTGGGTGGTGGTGGTAGTATTGTGTCATTGTGCTACTAAAAGAAACCCACTTGTATAATAAATCCCCTACTTGGGGTAATCACTTTATTCCGTTTGGACATTTATCAGTTATTCATTCACGCCAACTCCCTCTAAGACATCACGGTCACTGACTGTTACGCTCCCCTCCATATCCCTAGGCTTCATACATTCCCGAAGGGAGGCTGGAACATAACAATTTAAAAAATAAATAAAAAATACTTGAAGATACTGCTTTGCTGTTTACTGTTGACTGTCACGTTTACTTTATCTTCAGTGCAATCTAATGTCTAGAAGTCTACAAAGCAATGTTGGCTATTGCCTGAGATCATATGATACAATTCTCTTGAAGGTAGATACTGAATTTGGAAAAAAAGGCATTTAAGTTCTCTGCTCCTTGTACATGGAACAAACGTCATGACACAATATGGGTTTGTCAGTGTTTTTCACCTTAGATGTTTGGAAACCTTATATGGATTTGATTTTAATTTTTATGCTTGCGTGTTTGCAGAATGTATTTTTTTTTGTACATATGTGTGAAACTTATGTGTTGCTTTTTTATCCAGGTCTCTCTTGAAAAAGATTTTCTGAATGTCAATGAAACTAACCTGGTAAAATAAAGGAAAAATATATATTTTTTAAATTCCAGTTTATTTGATCAATAAATTAAAAGCACTCACTATGAGATGACTGCCCTGAAAAATATACTAATATAAATATTAATTTATATATTTATCTTATCATGTGCAAACAGTTTCCAACCAACTCCCAATTCAAATTTCTGTATTCAACAACAGAAAAGGTGTGGTAACCAAAACAGAGCTATATATAGGCCAAGTTTATATAGGCAGTTTGTCACAGCTCTAAATCACTTAATGAGAACAAATCATTTTTATGGTAATAATGTTTACTGGTATGCATACTAATGTTATACGCTATCAGTGCAAGCGAAAAAGGCCTAAATAGCTGTGTTATTATATATGTGCACATATATTTACATAATGTATATATGTCGCAGTATCTAAGAGAACTGCGCTTTGGTGTTGCCACCACTTTTGATCTTCATGTCACCCTTTTGCCACCTTATTAATCCTTTTCTAGATCCGCCACTGATTTGCTTTGAGAATGGCCGAAAGAGCAGCACTGGAGCTGCTTAAAACATTTTAGTATCAGTTTCAGTGCCATTTATGCAGTGATGGGTAACTCTGGATATGAAAACAGTACAACTGTGCTGTCTGACGGATAGTCCAGTCTGCACAGGCCACAGATATTATTGACTGTAGGGATATGCACATAATTAAGTTTTTTTTTGTCGTTGTTTTTTTATTTTTTTAAAGGCAACCAATCCGTGGGTGGTCTGAACAATGTGAATTTCTTGGCTGTTTCTGACCTTACGCAAGTTAAATGATCAATTTTGGCCACAATAAATTCCCACAATACATTTTTGATTTTAGAGGGGAATTGGCACAGCCTGGATTAAACAATAGTCTTGTGCAATAGTACACTCACACTTGACATCAAAGCGGCTTTTCATGTTCATGCTGAAGATGTGCATGCGTAGGTTGGCTGCTGCTGTGACAAAGTCCATGGCCGGGGGGTCATCCTATTAACAACACAGGTAAGTATTAAGCGTCAACAAGAGTGTGTGGGTGTTTGTGTGTCAAATGCTTACTTCTTCTTTTTATTTCTTTTTTTTTAAAGCCATTAATTTATGTTCATAAACTATAAGTCGAAGTAGAAGAGCACAAGCTAAGAATTTAATAATAATTCACTTGATTTGTATAGCGCTTTTCTGACACCCAAAGACGCTTCACAAGATAATCACAGTAAAAACGGCAACAGACAATGACACAGAAAGAGGGAGAAGAGACGAAGAGCAACTTCAGTTCAAACTAAGTTAAGGAAAAACAAAATAGTATAACAAAAACAATAGATTATCAGTTGAAGGATAGAACAGGTATTAAGATCTAATTAAGGGTAGGTTAGAGTGAAAAGATTAAGCAGGGATTGAAAGATTGATAGTTAGAACTGCGAATTAGAGGAGGGCGTGAGTTCCATAGTTTGGGTGCTGCCCTAGAGAATGCACGCTGACCAAATTTCAAATGCTCTGAACCTAATTTGAATAGTATGAGCAATATTTCTCATGAATTGTCTGTCTGTATGCGTAAATGCACCTTGTCCCAGATCAGCTCTGCCCCATCCCCCTTGTCAGACAGCTGGGTGCGGAGAACCTCAACGCTGCTCTGGAATAGTTGGCAGTAGCCCCACACTCCCAGCACCTGCTGGTCCTTTAGTCCTGAGGCATAGCTGGCCTCATGGGAAGTACCTGGACACAAACATACACATACAAATATGTATGTACACCAGACAAACAGACAATAGTGGGAGAAAAAGACACATACAATACACATTCAAAAGAAAGAAGTGGGGTGAAAATAATAAGGGAAGAATTTAATTTGAGTATTGAAATTAAGCATTGAATAAACCCTAACAAACAGCAAAGCAACATCTTCCAGATGTAGCCAGCACGCTGTCTCACCATGGCTCTCTATCTGCAGCCAGTCCAGAGGCAGTGGAGCTTTCCTCTTTTTCCATAGCTTATCCATCGTCAGCAGGTACATAATGTCATCCTTGAATAGCTGAGGACAAGGATAAAGACAAACACAAACTGCCACTGGACGTTTGCCATATCTTATGACAGCACTACTTTTGTCATTCATATACTTTATAGTTAACAACTCGAGGATTTTCAGAACAGATTTCTTTTTAATTATGGTCCCTTATAAGAAATGCCAGTGTGTACCTTGTGGAAGAGTTTGATTGGGTCATATCCAGTGGAGCGTGCCCACTCTTTGGTGGAAACCCGCTTAATGTCGCCATCTGTCTCAGAAGCTGTGGCGCGTGCTGCAGTGTCCTCTGGTTTCCCTGCATGGACAAGAGACAGTTGCAAGATTCTTACTCTGTGCAATTGGCAGAAGAAAAAAAGATTTCCGTGACACTGTCCTCCTGTAAAGAGTGAGTCTTTCGGATAAGACGTTAAACAGGTGTCCTGACTCTCTGTGGTCACTAAAGATCCCATGGCACTTCTCGAAAAAGGTGTTCTGGCTAAACTGCCCAACCTGGCCCTATATCAGCAATGGCTACATAATTATCCCTTCAGCTCCCAATTGGCTAGTTAATCCCCTCTCTTGCCACTTGCAGCTCTCAGTAGGTAAAACTGATGTGTCTTGAGGACACATCAGCAAGTCTTGTGTAAAATGGCTTCCGTGGCATCAACCAGTTGGAGGCAACACTGTGGCTGGATCCGAATTCTTCAATAAAGTACATCCTAACGACTTTCACTATGTACTTTTCCTTAACCCCGAGGGAAAACGTCATGAGGTTAAGGAAAGATATGAAGGAGAATTCATAAGGAATTAGGAAAAGACAATCGCGTTGCTGAAGGAGTCCAACTGCACTTACACTAAGCTACGTAATCATGCGACGGTGGTTTCCGTGGGTTGTTCGAGGAGAAACTATATTGTCCCGAAGATGAACTATAGCCTACAAAAGCACATCTTAGATACTTCGCCTGTGCGTTGTCACCATGTTGTTTCATGTCCTATATACACTCACTGGTCGCTTTATTAGGTACACCTGTTCAACTGCTCCTTAACGCAAATGTCTAATCAGCCAAACACATGGTAGCAACTCAATGCATTTAGGCATGTAGACATGGTCAAGACGACCTGGTGAAGTTCAAACAGCATCAGAATGGGGAAGAAAGGTGATTAAAGTGACTTTGAATGTGGAATTGTTGTTGGTGCCAGACGGGCTGGTCTGAGTATTTCAGAAACTGCTGATCTACTGGGTTTTTTCATGCACAACCATCTCTAGGGTTTACAGGGAATGGTCTGAAAAAGAGAAAATACCCAGTGAGAGGGCGAAAATGCCTTGTTGATGCCAGAGGTCAGAGGAGAATGGCCAGACTTGTTCAAGATGATAGAAAGCAGAACGCAGAAAGCAGAACCTTGAAGCAGATGGGCGACAGCAGCAGGAGACCACACCGGGTGCCACTCCTGTCAGCTAAGAACAGGAAACTGAGGCTACAATTTGCAAGGGTTCACTAAAATTGGAAAATAGAAGATTGGAAAAATGTTGCCTGATCTGATGAGTCTCGATTTCTGCTGCGACATTCGGACAGTAGGGTCAGAATTTGGTGCAAACAACATGAAAGCATGGATTCATCCTGCCTTATATCAATTGTTCAGGCTGGTTGCGGTGGTGTAATGGTGTGGGGGGGAATTTTCTTGGCATACTTTGAGTACCAATTGAGCATCGTTGAAACGCCACAGCCTACCTGAGTATTGTTGCTGACCATGTCCATCCCTTTATGACCACAGTGCACCCATCTTCTGATGGCTACTTCCAGCAGGATAACGCGCCATGTCACAATGATCAAATCATCTCAAACTGGTTTCTTGAACATGACAATGAGTTCAGTGTACTCAAATGGCCTCCACAGTCACCAGATCTCAATCCAAAAGAGCACCTTTGGGATGTGGTGGAACGAGAGATTCGCATCATGGATGTGCAGCTGACAAATCTGCAGCATCTGAGTGATGCTATCATGTCAATATGGACCAAAATCTCTGAGGAATATTTCCAGAACCTTGCTGAGTCTATGCCACAAAAAATTAAGGCAGTTCTGAAGGCAAAAGGGGGTCCAACCCGGTACTAGAAAGGAGTACCTAATAAAGTGGCTAGTGAGTGTATAAACGTGGGCCAGGCGGATAAATATATTAATCTACTTTATTACCAAGGTTGGAATTAAAAAGGGAATATGGGCTACCTGTCATAAAAGTGAAACAAAATATGTCACATTGAGAATGGTTGCTCACATCCTCATCAATCTGTCAACTCATATTTATCGCCATGCATGAATCCAAATTAATATGATTGTATGAAGCCTAATCGTCACATGTATGCAAGTTATGCATACAAATCTGCTACTATAGTTACATATTATGATTCTTGAAAACATATAAGAATATTAGCAAGATACGGCATAATATAAGATGGAAAATGCTTAATAAACAACTAGGTTATGTGATCTGCATCCCTTGTCAGTCATGCCGATCGACGGCTGAATGGTTTATCGCTTTAAATATTGCTGCCACAAGGAATTGTGGGGTGGCATTTGCTTCTTTCCTTTCAAAAAGGATGGTCCAGTGTATCCTATGCTAAAGTACACAAGTTAGGAAGCATTGAAGCACCTTTCCTTAGCACTTACAGAATTTGAACAGTACTTATCATGGTTGCCACTTAGATACATCCGGGTCACTTGAACGTTAGGAACCTTCCTAAGCAAACTAAAGAATTTCAACTTAGCCTGTGAATCTCTCCCTATAATGTAAAGCGCTTTGGATGACTAGAAATGCACTATATCTAATGCTTTCAATTTGTTGTAATTTTCCATCACCCTACAAATAAATCAACAAATATCAATGTTTTATGGCAGTTTTACAAATTGTGTTTCATGTTGTTTTTTGCTGAAGACATGGCTTTTCTACTCACATGTAGCCTCAGGATCAGCGGTGTCAGGTGAAACTTCCTGATCAGCATCCTCTTCTCCAAACAGCTGGCTGGGTTTTCCAAGAAAACTAATTAGTCGACTGATGATTATATACTAGACAAATATTGTCCAGAAACCCTTACAGATACTGCATTTTCCATTAAAAAAAAGCTTAGATCATAACATGATAAACTCAAGCCTGCAAAATTTGACATTACTTTGAAATATGCCTGTGACTAAATAAGTATCTCACACAACGTAGTGTGTCCAACCTTTTTGAAGCATAAACGCAAAACGGACTGAAACAATCCAGGGACCCACACAGGTCAAGCATTTACCAATATGCTCAAATAACTTCTCTTGACCATTTTAAGCCAAAGAAAACACTCTTTACAATTAGTACCCAATGGGCTCGCGCTAGCGTTCAGCTACATGCCGAACAAGCTTTAATATCTGTGATCTGACAAAATACGCGTTCAAAGCATAACAGGTACATTGGTCGGCTAACTACTTGAGTATCAAAGCTCACTCACACTTCTTAAAGCGTCTATATATGCAACTTTTTTGTATTAGCAGATTATCAATACCTTTCTACAGTTTGCACATTGTAAAGCCTATGGGAGGATTAAAAAAATCGCCATTCAGATCAGTCCTCTTGAAGTCTGAATATTTAACACTCATTTTGTCTGCCACTGGTTCCAATCTCCCGAAAAACCATGCCAAATTGCTTTGTCACAAGGAAGTGTGTCACTAAATCAGGAAGAGAACTTCATACTTGGAGTATAGTCTTTGATCGTGCTAGGACATGCACTGACTACGAGCATTCTGCATGTCTTCTTTGCAACGGTTAGGTAAAATAATTACTCTTAGGAAACGGTAGGGGTTCCCAAAACCAGAAACTACATTCAGCCACTTAAGGAAACCCAAAATGTAAGTGTGTTCAACCTCACATGGGGAAATTCAAAAGCTTGAAGGCAAAATGTTTCGGGACTAACGGGACTGTCTGCATTAGCTGTGTGCTTGAGTAGCAAATGGTAGGCTATTTAAGATGAGATGGTCTCCGGCAGTAACTTAATTTAATTGACAGTACCTGCAAATAACTTTGGCAAATTTATTTAAATGCGACAAATTTTTGGGACAAAATGAACGCAGTCGTAAATCGAGTGGCAACCAGCAAGCAATGGATAAAGAAAATTGTAAGAGCCCTGCATTTTAGCTTAAACACTGGAGGCGCACCACTTTTGAGTGCCCGAATATACCTCCAAAATGTAGATTCTAACGAAATCCAGCTTCTACCACCACGCAGTGGTGAGTTTTAAAATTACACAATTATGGTATCAATAGACATATGGGAATATTTAATTGTCACTGATTTTCTTCCCCGCTGCTTGATTGTGCTCCCGTTTGTCTACATCGTAGCTGTTAGGGTTGTCCTGCCTACTGTTCGGTGCTAGAGTGAAGCTTGCGTTGTCAATTAATGGTTTTGTTGGATGCATTGTTTGTTAGGCTTAAAATCCTCAAGAGATGAAGTGATTTGCGCATATTGGTAAATGCTTGACCTGGATTGTTACTCTTACTCACATTACTAAGTAATGTCAAATTTAGCAGGCTTGAGTTAACCATATTATGATCTGGGCATATTTTTTATGCTAAATGCAGCACTGTTAGATAGGGATGGGCGATACCACAGATTTTGTTGTCAGTCGATACCAAGCGATATTATTTCAAGTATCCCAATTCTTTTGAATGTCTTCTTGTGTATATATAAAAGGGTGTATCTTTGTAATTTCTACTGTTAAAATAAGTAAATGCGGTCATACAACAATATATTTGAAAGTCATCACATCAGTTTTAAATAGACTGCAAAAATACCTTTGTTTTCTGTTTAATAGCAGCAATTATGAAACTTTGTGAGCGTAGAGTTATAAGGTTCCATCTCCGTTTTGTGTTTTTTATTTTATCATGGAGTATGAACCGTGTAACTCCAACTCTATGTTTTTTCTGGAGATGGAAAAAAAATTATTTGATCATTTACTAACCCGCAAAAATTTAAATAACACCACAGAGGCATTAATAAAGACACAAATGTTCAAAATGTGCAAAAGACTAAATTTCTGCAAAAATGGAGATGGAACACAACTTAAATGTTAAAATGTTCAACAATGTTCCAGAAATGTTCAGGAAAACGCCTAGCTTTTTCAAGCTTCAAACATTTCAACTTAACATCTGGGCTAATCAAATACCCTTAAGTGAACGCTGAACCACAAATGATACTTTTGACTTTGGTTTTGTCTGCCTGTTAGAAAGGCCATATAGCCACAACAGCACAGCTGTTTCGTAGTTGCGTGATTGACTGACTGCAAAGCGCTGCACATAATGCATGGAGGGGCAAGACAGGGCGGAATGAGAAGTAGTTCCTATGACACAAAGTACTACGACGTTTATTTTTTTCACTTTAGCGTAAATCTAATAGAAATATGATAATAAAAAATGCTGTTTAAAGCAAACAGTTGGCATCAATATTTTTACCTGAGGATTGATTATCAAATATAAACTTCAAGATTGATAGGATCGATATTTCAGAATCGGTCCGCCCCCATCCCTACTTTGAGGGTGTCTGGACAATCTTTGTTTTGTGTAGTTAATGGATTTCCAATAATAAATACATTTGCATGAAGCAAGAATATTTTGTCCTCTCCCATGTTGATAAGTGTTTAAAACGTGAAAATGTCAAATTTTTTACATTACTTATTGATTATTATTTATGATGACATAAATATTTTTTATTTACAGTAACATTCAATGGTTAAACTTCGACAAATTTTGAAGACAACCCCTCTGGGCACCTGACCCTGAGCGACGGCTCCGATCGGTCAGGAATAAATTACTTAAATGTGTTTCAAATACTTTGTGTTGCTACTACCCCTAAATGCATCCGTCGCAGAAGAGCTTTCAACTGAACCTAGAAGGAGGCCTCATCAAGAAGTGGTTAAAATATTAAATCAATCGCTGTCTGGACTTTAGAGATCCACCCCTTCAAAGCATGTTAGGCAGTAGACGCTTTGAAGTACTTCATTCTGTCTGGGCAGCGGTACGAGCAATGTTTTCATAGTGACTAAAAAGATTTGGGTTAGATTTGTGTTTTGATGGATAATCCACAGTGAAGCATACATAGAGTTTCACATTACTTTTAATAGGTTTGTCATACTTAATTGCTATGAGCTAAAAATATGTCTGGGGTAACAGTCAAATGATGCATCTGCGCTTGTAGAAAGCTAACGATAGGTAGCCATGCACAAAGGTTATCAGCCTGGCTTCTGATCTTTTGAAGCATGTAACATTACACAAAATACTCCAGTACATGTAGAAACATCGTATGCAAGAATACAATAAACTAATTCTATGGAACAGTAAGAAAACATGCTGTTAACTTAAACAGATTTCATGGCATGTGTCAAAGCCATTTCTGTCTGTCACCTGTGATCTAGGCCCTATTTCACATAGGCCGCTTAAACAAATTACTGAATTCTGAATCGTAAAATAACCCAGAATCTCGTGAATTAGTCTCCGCATCAAGTGGTGTCACAAATGTGAAGGACGATTTGATTAGTGAATGCTGGATTCAATAATCGCAGATAACTGCGCGCACCCGCTGCACTATAAAGGGAAGAAGAGTCGCTGTGTGGTTGGCTAGCAAATGGGAATTTTTTTAAGATGAAATGTTCTCCGGTAGTAACTGAATTTAAATCGACAGTACCTGCAAATAACTTGACAGACCAATTTAGCAGGGCTTGTAGCTGAACTTGCCACTCAAAAATAAAATTTTCTTTATCCATTGCTTGCTGGTTGCCATCTGATTTACGACTGCGTTAATTTCGTCAAAAAAATTTGTCGCGTTAAAACAAATTTGCCAAATGGGTCTGTCGACAAGATCGAAGTTATCTGCAGGTACTGTCAATTAAATTTAGTTACTGCCGAAGACCATCTCATCTTAAATAGCCTACCATTTGCTAGTAAAGCAAACAGCTAATGCAGACAGTCCCGTTAGTCCCGAAACATTTTGCCTTCAAGCTTTTGAATTCCCCATGTGAGGTTGAACACAATTACATTTTGGGTTTCTTTAAGCGGCTGAATGTAGTTTCTAGTTTTGGGAAGCCCTACTGTTTGCCAAGAGTAATTATTTTTACCTAACCGCTGCAAAGAAGACATGCAGAATGCTCGTGGTCAGTGCATGTCCTAGCACGATCAAAGACTATAAGTATGAAGTTCTCTTTCTGATTTAGTGACACACTTCCTTGTGACAAACCAACTTGGCACAGTTTTTCGGGAGATTGGAACCAGTGGTAAACAAAATGAGTGTTAAATATTCAGACTTCAAGAGGACTGATCTGAACGGCGATTTTTCAATTCTCCCATATACATTACAATGTGCAAACTGTAGAAAGGTATTGATAATCTGTTCATACAAAAAAAGTTGCATATATAGACGCTTTAAGAAGTGTGAGTGAGCTTTGATACTGAAGTAATTAGCCGACCAATGTACCTGTTATGCAATGAATGTATTTTCTTAGATCACAGATATTAAAGCTTGTTCGGCAAGTGAACGCTACCTCGCGCGAGCCCATTGGATACTAACTGTAAAGAGTGTTTAAGCCTGTTTGTTCGGTGCTAGAGTGAAGCTTGCGTTGTAAATGAGAGAATGTTTTTTTAGATGCATCGTTTCTTGGGCTTAAAATGGACATGAGATTAAGTAATTTGAGCATCTTGGTAAATGCTTGACCTGTATGGGTCCCTGGATTGTTTTAGTCCGTTTTGCGTTAAAGCTTAAAAAAGGTTGGACACACTACATTGTGTGAGATACTTATTTAGTCATACGCATATTACTAAGTAATGTTAAATTTTGCAGGCTTGATTTTATAATGTCATGATCTAAGCTTTTTTTTTATGGTAAATGCAGTATCTGTAAGGGTTTCTGGACAAAATTTGTTTTGTGTTGTTGATTTCCAACAATAAATCAATTTGCATAAAGCAAGCATATTTTGTCCTCTCCCATGTTGATAACAGTATCAAAAACATGATATTTTCATTTATGGTCAATTTTGAACTGGTAAAATGTGATTAATTTGCGATTAATCACAAATAACTATGGACACCCATGCGATAAATTGTGATTCAATTTGGTCTGATAATATTGGTCAAGTAACAGTGAGTTCAAAAATAACTAAACGCTGACACAGAAATTTACTAATAAAATTATGCAACCTCTTGCAATACTCCAATAACCTCATGATAATTAACAAATTAATTTTTCCCCTAAAACATAAAAGAAAACATACTTCAACCTGAATATTGGATCTGAAGTACTCATATTATATGCTGCATAATGTGTATTTTAACTTCCTAGAAATTTTGCTATAAATCCCATGACATTAATTTAAATACTTTAAATACTTAAACACATTTAACAAATGTGTTTTAAAAACTGCATTTTTGAATCATGTCAATAACATTATCACCTGAAAAA
>JAVQIZ010142253.1:7500-12500 GCA_036023535.2 Galaxias brevipinnis | reverse complement strand
GAGATAGTGTTTGGACACAAACAGCCTCATTTCACTGTAATTGCTTGCAACAGTTTGCAGACAAAGAACGCGTGCTGGGTGTAAGTGTCCATCCACTGAAATAGTGGAATTCATTTTCCTCTCAGTAGGCGAGCAAGGGAGGCCTCTTCACAGCACCACAGCCCAGAGAGCTGGTCTGGACGAACAGAGAGACATGGAGAGGGAAGGAGAGGAGGGTCAGGAGAACGAAAGGCCACAACCATCAGGGTATAGTGGTGTGAAAAAAGAAGGACGACAATACAATCAAGGAGACAGCCACTAAGCACAGAGAGATTCCGGGGACGCCATGTTTAATAATCCGCGGTTAGCCTGACCTATTCATATTAAATAATATGTGGTTAGCCTGACTTATTCATATTAAATAATAACGTGGTTAGCCTGACTTACGTCTGCGAGACGACATCTCAGACGAGAACGCCCCCAGCCTCATTTCTGCACGGCTCCCTCTCTCCTCCTCCGGGTCCTGCTCCTGCTGTCTCCCCATGCCCCTCCTGTTCACAGGCCCAACCTTCTGCTCGGCATTCCCTGTCAGGCTCCTTCAGCTGTGGAGGAGGGTTTAGGTGCACTTCGCTGCCCGTTTTTTCAAAATAGTGTCGCCGCTAAGCTTTCTTCATTAACACGACTTCCAACCCCCGCTGGAGAAGAAAGTTCCCTCTCAGATGTACTGGCGGACTGACACGCCTCAACAGTTCAATTTCCGGAGTCGACCCTGGGCTACCTCTCGTTCCCTGAGCAGTCGCGGCAAACCAAAAGTCCCTACTGCATTCCCCGCGAAAAACAGCAGCTTTCCCTTCCTAGCTCTTTTTCACACTTGTCAAATATATATATATATATATATATATATATATATATATACACACCCCCACTGCAGAATCGATTGTCCTAGTCTGGATGTGCACTTCATAGAAATGTCAGCATGTAACTGGTATAAATATTAGTTGAACAACCTCAACTCACAATTTCCAACGCTACGTCGAACCCGCACAGCACATAATGTACCGCAGCGGCCTACCACTCTCGAGTGGGCGCTCAGCTGACTAAGACGACACCTGGGATAGGCCGAGGGCTACGGTGACGTCACGCTGCTCTGGAGCCCAAGTGTCTGCTCAGTGAGGTGGGGTGTGGTGAGGAGGTGCAGAGGGGGAGGCAGCTGGAGGGACGTGTGGAGGTGGCAGGCAGAGGAGGAGGAGGTGAAGGAGGAGGAGGAGGGTGGGAGGGTGGATGGGTGGATGCCGGTACCTGCTGCTGGCCCTGGCTCTTGAGGAAGTCGTCCCTCTTGGCCCCTTTGGGCTTCTCCGTGCTGTTCTGCTGCAGGTGCTTCAGTCTGGAGGCCGCCGAGGAATGGAGGACTTTCCCCACGCCAGAGTTGTTCCCTCCCTGGAGAGGGGGGGGAGAGAGTCGGAAAACAGAGGATGGCGGGAGGAGAGAGGAGATGGGGGGGGGTAACAACGGAGAGGTGTTGATGTAGAGGTGGGGTGGCAGAGCGGAGAGAAGAGGAGGAGAGGTTGAGTGGGAGAGGCACCGAACACAGATTTACACCTTTCATTTCCCTTCGTTCGCTCCGAACCAGACGGAGACGGAGTCGACAGTCCGTCTGTCGCCCCAGGCTGCTGAGGGCAACTAGGAGCGAGAGGCTTCCGGCTGAAATAGCGGAGTCCCCCCCCCCCCACACACACACACTCTCACTCTGTATCGCTTCGCTCAGGCACCAGTGCTCCGGTCTGAATGTCAAGCAGGAGTGTACAGGAAATGTGAAATGGGGGTGAGCGTGCCGTGGAGCAGCTTCACCAGGGGTTCTTGGATGCCTGATGATTTTTTTTCTTTTCTAGTCGCGGCCTCTCTAATTTAATCTTCGGCAAAAAAAACAAATGTACTATAACCCTCTCCTCTGATCCCCGAACACACGAGACACCAGAACACACCGCTCTTCACTATTTCTGCCCACTGTGGGTTTTTTTCCCCTCTCTCTTTCCTACAGCCATTATTTTTTGAATCTCAAAATGAAAATTGCAAAATTGCAAAATGAATGGTGATGAGGGCTAAGAATCAATCAATTCTTGATGGGAACCCCCAGAGAGGCCCTGCTACTGTCAGGGGCAGGAGGCGCCGGGTCTGATTGGCATAATGAGACGGCAGCGTGGCTTCGGTTACAGCAGGCGGGCGAAACGGGAGGGAGGGCGGCGGGCTGATGAAACGCCGTGTGAAGAGGCTGTAATCCCCGGTCAGGCCCGCGGGACCCGCGCTCTCTCTGCGCCTCAGCTGCGCGGCTGGAAACGCACCGTGACAGAGGAGCCGCCGAGCGACGTAGTCCTGCCCTGAGTGCTCGCGGCACAGCCAAACACACTCACACACACACACATACACACACACACACACAAGCACGCAGACACGCACACATTTGCGTACACAAAGTGCAGGTCTTTTCATTGTAGGTCTATGTCTTATTTCCCTGTTGAAACGACACACTATATAATAGTAACGCTAGTATACTAATAATAATAGGAATCCTATACTGACATGAGTGTTGAGGCAAAAGCAATTGCTGCCTATCTAATGTTTGTGTGCTTCTACTCTATTCGTTATCAACCTTTCATTTGATTTAGTTTTGAGAGTTTTAACCAAAGGTTTACTAAGTGAACAGTGATAAACTCAGACCGCTAGGTTGCATGTCGATATTGTGACTCACGCTTGGTAATAAATGTTAGACGCTCATAGATGCCAGTATCTGCTTTGGTTCCAGACCAACGAGGCCACCATTACCAAAGTCAAAGCTGATCGATGGCTTTTTATCAGCTTTTAAAAATTATAAGCCGTAACAATTGATGACTGACAATGGAAAGAAAGCAAAAGAAGAGAAAGAGATGTGAGCCCGGGAGAGAAATAAAGATGGGAGATAAAAGAGAGAGGCGGGGGCAGGGGGGGAAAATTACAGTTTATTGTGGCGAGAAGTGAGATTGCCCCGGTTTACAGAGAAGTAACCGCGGACGCCGGGGCCGATCAATGAGGAGACAATTAAAAAGCCCCGGGGGCCAGTGGGGAAGGCAGGCCCAGCGCTAATGAAACAGCCGACAGGGAGGGAGTCTGTTGTCTGTCCCTTTCAATAGAACCACCAGCATATCAGGTGGAACATGCTTCCAATTTGAAGCGCAATTATCTTCCAATTCATCAGGGAGCAGACATCAGAGGAGGCTGTCAAGGGACTGAGATTCAGGCGACAGCACTAAAAACGTAAACCAAAAAAACAACAAACACCCAACACCCAGTCACCCGAAGTCGGGCGGAAAAGAGCAAGAGAGACCAAGTCGATGAAAAGTGAGACTGCACGCAGGTGGTTTGAGCGTATGAACCTGGTTGGAGGTCGCGGGCGCGGAGAAAGAGGTGGGCTTGGGTGGCACAGCCGGCGGGGGTTTCTTGGACGGGGACGCCGGCGCGCTGGAGGCGGGGGCGGCCTCGCCGGGGGCGTCGGCGGGGAAGAGGTGCTCGGCGGGCGGGTGGCCGCTGATCTCCAGCAGGGTGTTCTCCAGCATGCGGATGGTCTCCTCCAGGCTGTCCAGCCTCCTGTAGGTGGTGCTGCGGATGTCCTCTGTCCGTCTCCCGGCCCCGCCGGCGGGGCTCCCCTCGGCACCGGCCGGCCCTTCCGGTGTCTGGCCCGGGAGGGACGGGCTCCGTGGGGTCTCCGGACGGAGTGCTACGCTCCTCTCCCCCGTGGTCATCCCTCTCTCCAGAGCCCACTCCAGACTCTCCTGCAGGCCCGGAGAGACAGAGATCCTGGGGCTCACGGGGCTTCTCAGGCTGCTGGGAGCAGAGACGGCCCTGGGCTTAGCCACGGGCCTGGAAGAGACCAGGAGCGAGGACAGCTGCCTGTAGGCCTCCCTCACGCTCACGGCGTCCCTGAAAAGGACCAGCAGGGGGCGACTCCTCACGCGTATGTCCCTGACTTCCCCGGTGGGCGGTGGGAGGGTGACAGTCTGAGCGCCCCCTCCCAGGGCTCTGCTGAGCTCCAGGGCTTCGGACGTGGGGACCACGCTCACCTCCTGCTCCGTCAGCAACAGGGCCAACGCCTCCTTCTCCTCCTCCTCCTCCCCGCCCTCCCGCGCCTCCTCAAAGGACCCCTGGATCCTGAGATCCCGCCGGGGCTTCTGAGGCGGCCCCGGAGAACGGCCCTCCTTTGAAGGCTGGACGCGGCCAGCAGCCTGGGGAGCGGCGTGTCCCTGCGCCGGGGCCCTGTCAGCGAGGCCCCGCGGCCCCTCTTTGAGGGCCTCCCCGGGGGGAGAGGCGAAGACCGACGGCCAGTCAGTCAGCACGATGCGGGGGACCGGAGAGAGAGCCAGACCGGGCAGGGCCATGCTCTGCACCTACAACAACAGAAGGGCCAACAACAGCTCCGTCAACACATACATACACAATGAGCCAGATTCAACAGGAGGAACGCTCTAAGGACACATTCAATGGAGCGTCTGAACGGTCAATCGAAGAGCCCAGCGTCTCTCACCTGGGTGTGTGGCGGCCCCGTGCTGGGCTCGTGGTCGAGGGCGCTCTGCTCCGATCGGAGAACAGAGCAGTCTAGCGAGGCTCTGGACGGCTGGTAGACACAGTGTAAAGTTTGACAAAAAGGCTAACACTCACACACACACACACACACACACACACACACACACACACATTGTCTACTCACACTCACACACGCCGTGCACGGCAAACCGGCGGCAGAAAGCAACCGCGCCCCCCTGTGTGTGTGTGTGTGTGCCGGTGAGGAATCGATGCGTCATACAACAACTAGGTGTCTGTGAGTCATTCTGTGTTGGAAGTGAGGCCATTTGACTGTGTTTGTGTTTGGTGCTGCATAAAGGAGGGTGTTAGGAGTGACCTAATAAAAACAACAACAACAACAACAGCAAGAATTTGGGACCATTAAGTTTTGAATCCCTTTTGATGTTGGGGATCAACAGCGACTTGCTGTA
>JAVQIZ010142253.1:0-2500 GCA_036023535.2 Galaxias brevipinnis | reverse complement strand
CAGAGTTCAATCCACCGCCGCGGTATGAATGGGAAAACGAACCCGCCCACGTAGCGCGAGCTCCATTGTGCACAAGCACCTGCTTACCAGGGCAAATGAATAATTGATTGCCCTGACGTTACGGGAACTCAAGGAAAACAACAGCACGGTAGCGTTCAGTACTACCTACAAGTTGCCCAGATGAGGTTGAGCATTAAAAAGTCATTACTAGTGAACTCTCTGGGCGGGGTGGGGGGGGGGTGGGTGGAGGGGGGTTAACACAGTCATAATACTCATAATACACCTAACCCTTCTGTTTACTCCTCGGGTTTGGCTCCATCGCTCCCGTTCACCCTTCTCCCCTGCACCTTGCCTCCGTCTGAATAATTCATGAGGCGCGAGCAACATGTATAATTCAGGCCACTCGCTGTCTCCGTGGGGCAACAGGGTGGGTTCAGAGGGCAAGGGTCACGCCTGAGCTCACACGCAGTTACCCAACTTGTGCTATCGCTCCTCTTTTACATTCCCTCTCTTTTCAGCGCTCCGATAACGCCACCTTCCTGGGCGGGCCTGGCGGGGCTGCTGTGTGGACTGATGTCCTGTTTTTTTTCCACCCTCCCACATCCAATCTATGCGGATTTTGATGGATCACTTCTGCACCGCCGACGCGGCACCTGAAAACGCTTTCCCTTCTGGTTATTAAAAAGCATTTAACGCGTCATTCCTTTCCTCCGCTCTGGTAACCATGGCGCCGCAGAGATGAAAGGGTAACGACAAATGGCTTCATCTTGTCCTTTCATCTTTTCACTTTCCCCCCCTCCCCTCCTCGCTCCTCCTCCTTCTGCGTTCTGGTAGCTGCCGTCCTACTGGAGAAGGCCTGCGATCTCGGGTGCTGCGGGTCTCGCCTTTGTGCGTATCCCACAAGTCAAACTTTCATCCCTCCAAGCCCGCACCTTTCATCACAAATCCTCAAAGTCTCCTTTGACCTCAATGTGCCAAACACGACATCTTTATGAACTAGGGGGGTGTTTTCAAGAAGCACAGAGGTAAAAGGACGCACAGACAGACGCTCAGAGGATTTGTGGAAACGTGCCCGCCATAGGACTGTTTTTGACTTAGTTTGTTCCATGTTACAGATAGTGTACGTTCTCAGTCACAGCATGAGGCGCGGGTAGTGGCTCAACAGACTGTAAAAGCTAACATAATAGCATTTGGCAGGTGCTGTGTTACAACCATTTCTTTTGTGTGTGTGTGTGTGTGCGTGCGCGTGCGTGTGCGCGCTTCTCCGCGTGGCCGGTGCCTCACCTGCATCTTGCGCAGCTGCGAGAGCTGCTTGCGCAGGTCGGTGGCGTTCTGCTGCAGGTCGTGCAGGTTGAGCTGCATCTGCAGCCGGCTGACGGTGTTGGCCTGCGTGGTGATGGAGGGCGGCGGCATCAGAGCCAGTGGGGCCGACGGCGTCTGGTCTGCCAATCACAGAGCAGGACAGGGTGGGGGTCACGGAGAGGGCAGCGGAGGGGGGTGGAGGGGCGAATCACTCACTCAGCCGCGCTCACCGCGTGTGTGACACTCGCAGGCCGACGGTGGTCCTCGGCAAATGCACGCACGCAAACACACGCGCGCGCACACACATGCGCACACCCCCACGCCCCCACACACACACATAGACACACGGGAAAAACAGTCACACATACCGACACACAATTAACGCAAACAGCCGTCTGCAAGGCATTGGTGTCTGCATGCTATTATTAAATCCTCTGGAAACTCTCCATCAGTCACAGTTGAGCGGTTTAACAAACACTCAAGGGGGGGGGGCATGCAGTTATCTGCCCATGGGGGTTTGTGATTAGGGCCATTCAATCACACTCTATCGACCACTGTGACAGACACACGCATGTAAACATTCACACCCACTCCGTCACAGAGCTAGAGACACACCCCAGCCACGGGCATTACTCCGTGCAAAGTAATCGAGCGACGGATAAAAAAGGTCCCTATCCCGCTCCCCGGACAGGGATAGAGGGAAAACAGACGGTGGACAGAGAGAGGGTGGTTTGGGCCGGCCATGACGTAAGATCCCTCTGAATCTCAGGGTCATGACCAAACAGGGGTCCGCCAGAGGGACGTCATCACCACACGGGACCAGAGACAGGGAGGGGCGGGCCCCCCCTCTGGGGAAACAGTCGGGGGGGGGCACACAGGACGAGAGACACATGGGGGGGGGCGGGGGGGCACTCCACCGGGGCTGGGACGTTATGACGCACTCCCCACACACAGGGGGCGGAGTGATACGTGGAGGGAGATCAACTCAGGGGAGAGAGAAAGGAGGGAGGAGAGAGGAGAGAGAACTACCTTTCAGCTTCCGCCGTCCAACTGAAATATAGAAGGAGCGAACCGGTTACCAGAAGTAGATAGACGAGTGAGAGAAAGAGTGTGTGTGTGAGAGAGAGAGAGAGAGAGAGAGAGAGAGAGCGAGAGAGAGAGAGAGAGAGAGAGAGCGAGAGAGAGAGAGAGAGGGGAG
>JAVQIZ010142243.1:0-10933 GCA_036023535.2 Galaxias brevipinnis | reverse complement strand
TTTGAAGGTGTACTGAACGTTGGTTGTGCTGTTGTTGGTCTTGATTCAACAGATGTTGTACCAACAGTTGTGGGTTCCTGTGAGGTAACCTCTGTGATGAACATAGTTGTCACAGTTGTAGGTGTGAAGCTTGAAATTGTTGGAACTGTTGTGACGGATTCTGTTGTAGTTGTTGTAGAGGGCATTTGAATGGTGGGTTCGCTAGTGGCTGTGGTTGGAAGTGTACTGAAAGTTGGTTGTGTTATCGTTGGGAAAGTTTGGAATGTCGTAGGCTTTTCTGTGGTTTGAGTCTCTGTGAAAATTGTGGTCGTCAGTGTTGGAGTGGAAGTTGGTTGAGTGGTTGGCAGAGATGTGGTCTTTGTTAATGTGGTAGAAGACTTGGAGGTTGTGGGGCTTTCAGTTGGAGTAGCGGTGGCTGTGGGTGGCTGTGTGGTCGTTCCAGGCCCTGTTTTCAGTACAGGATATGTTTATATTATTGTGATAATTGGTGTTTTAAACGTAAAATATTGCATTAACAGGATCAGTACGAGGTGTTGTGTTTGTTAAATTCGTTTCTAATTTTAAGACATTATTAAATAAAAATAAAAACATGACAATATGAAAAAAAAAAGTACCCTAGATCATGCATTTAAGTATACATTTTAGTAAGGCTACATATCCAGTGTTAAATACTCTCGTACCAGTTGTTTGGAAAAAAAATGTTGTTGTAGTAGTAGTAGTAGTGGAAGTAAACTCTGGAGGAGGAGGAGGGGGACAATGTTCCATTGTCCTCAGCATAGTTCCATTTTCTTTACAATCAGCACGGATACAGGTTCCATCCCCATCAGACGTGTGATAAATATTAGCTCCATAAGGGTATTTATTTCCTTTGTATAAACAATAGCAAGCTACAGAAGGCAAAAAAAGTTGTAAGACATATCATCATAAACATCAGACTAAGAATAAATAAATAAAAAATAAATTGGAGAACAGTATCCTAACCTTGCAAATTATAGTCACATTGTGTGGTTGTTGATGAGCATCGACTTACGAACAAAAGACAGATAAAGTTAATTTTCCAGGAAGCTGTAGTTGGTAACAGTTTTAAGAAGTTTACTCTCTTATAAGGTAAAGATATTTTTGGGGGAATATTGATATTCGGATTTCCAAATTACAAATTCTTTAATTTACTGCAAATTATAATAAATAATACAAATGTCCATACCATTTCTGACAGTTTTCAATTGAAGGCATAATATCTCCTTCTTTGTAAGGCTGTCCAACACTGCTATAGCAGCCACATTCCTGTTTGCGCACACACTTCATTATGTTTTCATTAAAATAGGGCTGGTCTGTGGGGCATCTTGGATAACAACCTAGGATAATAATTAAATTCAAGTCAGAGAACATACAAAGAATGATTATATATATATATATATATATATCTATCCATCCATCCATCAGCTATACCGCTTATCCTTATGCAGGGTCGCGGGGGGGCTGGAGCCTATCCCAGCCGACACAGGGCGAGAGGTATATATAACTAATATATATATTAGTTAAAGTTGAGTTGCTAAATCTTTACAGACCTACCTTCCAGTGCTGGTATCTGATCAGAGCAATTTCCTGAAGGGTTTCTGCAGGTCTTCATACAGGGCAATCCACATGGTTCATAGTGCCACGCACACTCACCATTGGAATTGTAGAAATCACAGAACAAAGCTGTGAATAAAATGCATTTAGTTATGGCCTAATTAATATGTGACTAAGTGTAACATTATGGAGAACTGTATTTAACTACCACATTAAGACTCACGGCAGATTGTTGGAGTCCTCCATTTTACACAGGTCCCAGCCTCGTTACAGGCAGCTGCATATGCTGCAACTGTGGTGCAGAAACATGTACAGTCTCCCCCAGTGTCACAGGCACATGAGTCTTTTACACACGCTTCATAGTATGTTTGAGGATCCACCTATTCCAAACATATAGGGGAAGTACTTAAATCATCATTGTGGCATGTTTATAATTAAACAGTTTTTTTTTTACGTCTGCTATTGTATGCTAGATATAATAAAACCATAAAATCAACTGAATGAAATTCTCACTCTTGCAATGTATTTATATTTGGCAATAAGATTGCCACTGCCCAATTCCCCAAACGTCCGCAAGGCCGTTTCTCTAGGTGACCGCTTACCAAAGACTGTCCATAACTATAAACATCTCTAATCTATATTGTATTTTTGCTACCGAACAGACTCATACATACATACAGCTACAAGCAGCCTCAAATTACTTAAACATGCATTAACAGCTTTGAAATTTAGACTTGGGAGTCATGCGTACTGCAGTATTCGAGGCATCAGACTGGTTCATCAACTAAATCAGTTAAATTCAATAGATTATCGCCCACAGCCTTGTGTTTGGTGTTCAAAACATCACACTATGGGCTTCTATGTGGGACAAGTTTGTTTTTGTAGTGCCTTGAGCTGCTACATGGGAACCCACAAAAACAAAAAAAAACTATATGAATTATAAAGAAGCTATGGCAATAAGAGAAGAGCGTCTTCATAAAAGGTCCAGTGGGTTATAAAAGCTCACACAGGACAACCAGTTAATGACCTCTCACTACCATTGACCCTCCATTAAATAAAAGGACTTCCCATCAACTGGTTTGTTTGTGTACTGTACAGCACCAGCAAAACCACAGGGTGTACTAAATAGCTACTACATGGGTACATTACCTGTGAATGGCAAGCGGCAAATACATCACTACTGATAATGCTGCAGTGTTTTAATGCCCATGGCTGTCTCTGGGGTTGGGCAGAGCAAGGATTCTTCAAGGTGTCAGCATTAGGACAACTTGGTGACATTTTCCAACTGTTTCCAAACTCTAGCGCATCAACAACCACTTCCTGGTTTCTGGTTGTGAAGTCATTTTGGCTATTTCCATCGTAGTTTCCACATAGACCACAGACTTGTCCCTGGACAAAAACACTGTATTAGTAAATTCTAACAAATTAGTATGTTATTTAGCTACTCATAATTGTGTTCTCTTACCTTCAATACAGAGCTTAACCTTATTATCAGGCTTGTCTTTTTATCCCAAATTAGAACCACACCGTTCTCTGCTTCAATGACCAGATAAATACCAATAGTGCGCACTTTATAAGATATATCTACGCCATTGCTTTGTTTGACATGCTCAATTGCTTTATCTTCAGACAGAACAATTTCATTTCCCTGAAAGAGACAAAATGTATTTGTGTGTAATGATCCAACAAATGAATACCCACATCTTCAAATCACCTGATGTTGTATGATGTATTTGTTTGTACCCCTAAGAAGAGCTTGATAGAAGTTGAACAGGTAGTGCCTGTGGTTCCACATGGAATATTCTCTGTAATAACTCTAAATGTCCCGTTTGGATTGTTGTTGCAGTAATCCTGGATAAAAGAGCATTATCAATCCTTAAGGGTTCAACATTTAAATATGTAATGGTTTTATGTTACTGATTTCATCACATAATTATTAATACTCGTACAATACCTGAGCGAGAGTGTATTCACAATCACCATTGAAAGAAAACCTTTTGTCGTCAAAAGTGATGAAGTGCCCTTCTCCATATATGGTGCAGGTTCCATCACATTTTTCTTCTGTACACAGCCATTTTCTCCCAGTACAAGTGCTTAAAAACACAACCGTAAACTCACATCTTCACACGACACAATTATTCAATCAATACCACAGGACTATGATTTTGCATTAAATTACCAAGTGTTGCAGTCCACTTTAATAGTTTGCCCAGGCTGGTAAGAGGCTCCATTGTGCAAACATGGACAGAGTTCCTTTTTAATACACATTCCATTCCCGTCAGATAAAAGGCCCGCTGGACACATGCAGCCTGACACGCATTGCACGCTGACCTGTAAAATAAAAATAATTACTATGCTTGTTTGCAACAGCATGGTAAAATAGGATTGTTCTTTCTCATTCAATTAGGTAAATTCCTTCCTATGGTAAAGCCCCAATGGTGCCTCTCTTTTCTGAAAACTAATACCACAGCGCCTTGATATAAAGAATTGAATGTGCCGGTCTAGCATGCATGTTGTCTTCTCTTCAGTAGTAGTGATGTGCAGTTCGTCTCATTTCAAATCTGTTTTTTTACCACTCCAGCTAAGCTTAAGTGATTATACGTCATTTGTGTGGGCAAATATTGCAAATATTACTCTTAGTTTAAGACTAAAACCCAAGGTCTATTGTTTCACATCACTATTCAGTCGCTCTCCATTCTTCAGCAAACAAGAGTACAGCTTTGTGTCTAGGTTGGAAATGATTCTAGCAACAAGTTAATCGGCTCCTTGTGTTGAGGCACATAACCCTGTGCTAGGAATCTCAACAGAGGGGTAGTGAAAACTGGACAGAACGGTTATTTTTCATACCATCCACAACTTTTGCCAATATAAATGTGGAAATAACCGTTCCGATGCGTAACAAACTGAACTACCGAAGTAGACTGTTTGGTCCAGCAATAGGTCATTTTCATCAGCTTTTTGTCTATTTGGCACAGCCTTTTACAGGAAAGGCGCTAAGTGGTTAGTGAAAGTCATTGATATGTGTGACGCTCCTCTGTGCACATTCTACCCGCGATATGGCTACTTCGTAGGTTTTCTCTGGGGGAAGGTTATGTGTCTGAAATCTGTGCCGCAACTAGCGGGGCTACCTCACACATTTATGGCATATAATTGCTTGGATGTGATATTGCCCTCACTGGCACAAGTAGTGTAAAGGAAAGGCTTGCCAGCCATAGTTTACACGCTCTCTTGTCCATGGGGTGCTATCAGAAACGTCTCCCACACCAGGTTCTTTGAGGTGAAAAGAGGTAGACTCCCTAATATGCATGCCCTAATATGCTAAAGAATGGCTGGTAATCTTTATGAAGAGGAGACGCATGTACACTGAACCGGCACATGAAAGTAATATGAGACGTGAAGCGTCTCACTGGCTTTGATATCAAGGCGCTGTAGTATTCGTTTTCAAAAGGAGAGACGCCCTTGGGGCTTTGCCATAGGACGGAGTCTCCCTCCTTTCACTCAAAGAACCTGGTTATGTAGATAGCCTCTTTGTTATTCAGCAATTAGTATTATTGAATCTAGACTTACACATTCCATGACCAAAGTCTGACAGCTCTTTTGGCATTCTGAACCCATTGCACCTGGCTGGGCATTTGAACAGTTGAAGAAGACCATTGGATCACTGCATGCTGAGAATAAATAACAGATTAAAAAGTAATTAGAAATGCTAAGGCTTGTATTTTAGTTGTTTTATATACTCTGTATGTATATACTGAGTTTGTCTCCGTCTTATGAAGTGCCCTGTTTTTAAGGCAAGTAATGATGATAATAAACAAACAAAAAACAGGTATGTTTGTACCGTGTATTTCTATAATAGCACGCATTGTTAGCCAACTGAGAATGACACCATCTTGTGGTGAGATTGAAAACTTTTAGTAAGACTGACTTTGAAAACAAATCCTGATGAGAATGACACTAAGTTTTGACGAGAATGAAAACAACTTTTCGTTAGACTGACTTTGAAAACAAGTTTTGAGAATAATGAAAAGTTTAACTTTTAGTTAAACTGACTTTGAAAGCAAGTTTTAGCGACAATGACCACAAGTTTTGATGAGATCGATACAAAGTACGACTGAGACTGATACCGTATTGCGTGCATACATTTGATATTAATGAGTTTTGTTTTCATCAATGTTAGAGGAGTCCCAGATCAAGGGGCCTCCCGCAGTGGGTGCCTTGCAAGCCCCTTCCCTATGCCACTGAGTTTAGTGACGGAAGATAATTATCAACAACAAGCTCAGGGCAGCTGATAGAAAATATCGCTTTTTGATTATCTAACCGAGAGCGGATTATGGGACAATAATGCATTAATTGCATTATTTGTGCCTTAACTGCATTGTGACAGAAATCTAAGATAAGAAGTCATTAGAATTTTGGATTTGCATTTGGATTTTAATTATGACCCAGATTATGTACACACAACAAAAAGTCATTGCTTTATAATTTTCGAGTTTGACTTTTCATTTGAATATTTTTCTGCTTTAGCTTCCATAAATCCATTTTAAAACATAGTATTTTTTAGTGCTCATCTTGGATTATGGCATAATTGATATTATAACACCATATCTTATCATATCATATATGTATTTTGAAATGCTGAAATTACAGTTTTACATTTAGCCAGGTACTCAAAACTCCAACACGCTCATTTTGGGGTTCATTTAAAGAGCCAATAGTATATGCCTGATAATTTTACTCTCTGCCCCTTTAGAATAATATAGTCTTTGAAACATTTAGGATTCATCTTACATTTGCATACATTTTTACAGAGGGTAGGGAACTGATCTAGTGGGGTACTCACATAAGTCATTTTGCCCTCCAAAACAAGACAATTGTCCCTGTTGACAAGAACTGAAAAGCAGAAAGTATAATCAAAGTACAATGATTCATTAGACCATTGTTATTTGTGTTGCTATTGTTTGTGTTGCTATTATAAAGAGAGTGATAAAGGCTAATACAAACCAAACTGTTAATGTTTTCATTAGCGGTAGTGGATGTCCTTACCAGGTAGCACCATGGATCCTGAGGACTTTGCCAGGCTGCACTACCATGTCTCCATGGTAGCATGTACAGTGTGAGGCTGGCACACATTCATTCTTCTCATTAAGGTAAGTCCCTTCAGCACAGCCACAGCCATCCACTGGACTAAAGTCAACCTGGCACGCTACATTGGGCTGGCCGAGGAATCTGCATGTGCGCTCGCAGCTGGTCATACTGTCGTTGTACACCATAGATGGAGGGCAGTCAGTCCCTGTTAATGTTATAAAAATAGGAAAACATCTCATTTAGCTTTGAGGTCAGCATGCTTCTATTTAAGACTGGGGAAACCACCATTGGTCCATCTTTGGAACTTACGGCAGATGGTGTTTCTCCAGGCTGTTAGTAAGACACCTGCACGGGCACATGCATGGACATAGGAGGACATGACAGCACACATGCACGCCTCACTCTTCTCACAAGCACAGGTGTCATAAATGCACATCTAGCAAGAGAAATAGTCATAGGATAATTGCGTGGTCAATTGAAAACACATCATGTTTGCATAAACATAGTCACACATACTCAAACCTTTAAACATAGAATTACAAAGTGTCTATGCTATTTAGTTTTGAATAAACAATATTTAAAATGCTTTATAACGTACATATTTATAGATATTTGGATTAATCTCAGAGTGGCACTGGGAGAATATTCCTGATTTGTCCGACAACAAGGAGCACCAATACTTGGCATATCTCTCTGTAAAACAGACACATTATTGTTTTCTCAGGTTGGTAAATAAAAAACAACAGCTGGAATCTTGGGGGGAAAACTGGATTACAATTTAGTTTATAAATACAGACTCTACCATTCTCAACACTTAAACTGCAGGGATTCACAATGCTACTGGCCACATCAGGGCAGCTTGCTCTGGCTTTCCAAGTATTGGCAAATGTCAGAGCTGTTCCCTCAATTAGTCCATGAGTGCTTTTAAAGTCATCTGCTTCCACATCATTGAAATCCCCACAGAGCCCTGGATGAAGTATAGTGATCTCACTGTTATTGCATTATCTGACAAATGTTATTTTATTGATAAAATAAATAATTTCCAGAAAACGTATAAGCATACCATGAGCATTTCCTTTATGGTCAGTGCTGGCTATGACATAGACCTGCATTATGGGTATTAGCTGGATCTTAAGGCGTAACCCATACGTGGTATGTACAATAATGTAGAATGTAGAGGGTTGGAAAATGGCAAAATCAGCTGTAGAATACACATAAAAAGATTAATACAAGTACATGGAACTGCCAATAATGTATGCATTCTTTGCCAAACATAAACTAACAAGACATTGAATAGGCCACAGGACTCTAACAGACAAAATAAACTTTGACTCACCCATGAAAAGTGGCAGCTGAGAAATCATTTTGTTGACATTGACTCTTCCACTTTCTTCAACAACAATCATCTGGAATTTCATGAATTACATAATGACAACTTTAACCAAGAAAAACAAACAAAAGTTTCTGCCAACATGCCAATAACACAGTAAGATGGCACTTTACAAGTCTATTTAAAAGAACAATAAACTTACTATGGACCCAGGTATCACTAAAGTAACTGTCCTTAGGCAAGTCTCCATGTCTGACATTCCACATTTGACTATGTCACCGAGAACAGTGAAAGCAGTTCCATTGGTTCTCTATGTATGGGCACGAATACATGATTTTTGGAATTATGTTTCTGTTGAGATAGCTTACATCAAAAGTTAATGAAAATGTTTTTCAAACTCTTAACAAAATTATGTTTAAATACAAACTATTTGCTTTCTTCACCTGGGACAGAACATATGAACAGTCTCCATGAAAGGTGTAGCTTTTGCCATCGT
The DNA here is from genome assembly GCA_036023535.2 of Galaxias brevipinnis. Taxonomy (NCBI): domain Eukaryota; kingdom Metazoa; phylum Chordata; class Actinopteri; order Galaxiiformes; family Galaxiidae; genus Galaxias; species Galaxias brevipinnis. Next base: position 2,450 of record JAVQIZ010142243.1, on the reverse strand, counting down.
AAGTGGAGATGTGAGATCCGCCCACTATGGAGCAAGTAGCTGGGCAGTCCTGATTCTCACACTGCCACTGGCCGTTTTGGCAGGTGCTGCCAACAGAGGTCAACCATTATGGTTTGACAGGCTAAATAAACCCATATAATAATAAAAACATATAATGATTTGTTCTTCAATTCATATTTTGATCCTTACCATTTCTGACATCTCCTGGAGTATGAATCCCCTGACTCAAAGTACTGGCCATTGTGAAGGCATGAACACTGATTCACAGGAATGCAGCCAGCTTGTTTTATGTCATCAAAAACGGTTCCTTGAGAAAACCAAAAAAAATATTAAAGAAACCACTTCAAATTACAATACATATATACACTATATAGTCAATAATAATCAATATAGTCCCTTCAAGTGTATATCTAAGTAAAATTAGTAAATTACCACTGGGGCAAAAGCAGCCATCGATGCAGTGATCCCCACACAGCTGGCTTCCCTCAGGGTTGCTGCAAGTGTCAGTGCAGGGGCTGCCACATTCCTGGTACTCCATGTTGAAAGGACAGGATTTCGCTATTCATGAAGGAAAGATGACAATTTGAGTAAAATTGCCCCTGAACAATTGCATCCATATTAGACAAGCACTAGTATGGCAAGTGATAAACTCTCTTACCACAGAGCTGAGAGGTCTGCCATTGCTGCGGTTTTCCCCCGGCATGAGCACACTGGCGGGAATACTCTGATATGGTTGGGCACAGACACAAGGCAATGGATCTGCCACAATGACACTGATCTATTAGACAGGCTTGAACAAAGGAGTCGGTCGGAATCAGGTCCTTACAGCTTTGAAAGGCAGAAACTGACAGTAGCTGCTTGCAGAGTGAGGTCTGTGGAACAAAGTTAGACATGGTAGCTGTAGAGCACATTCTACAAGTTGTCTTTCAGACAAACATTCATTGCAGATGATGGGAGTACCTGATTTTCACAGTTCTGTGCAGGCTGAAGCAAAACCTCTTCACAGGTTTCCGTGGGGCCATCCATTTTCCAAATGTTACCGTAATCCATATTAGACAAGCTATTCCCTGTAGGAAGGAGCAAAATGAATTCAGCAATTGAAAGTGTCTTTCATTGTCCTCGTTATTGTATGGATAATAAGATAGCAGCTTACCGTTTGAAAGGAACTCATCATAAATCTGAACTCCGTTGAAGTCTCCACAAAGGCCACAAGTCTGGTTCTGGAATTTTGTGTCCATCTCAACCTGAAAACATATTTCAGTCAGGAGTGTAGATGTCAGAAGATACAACCATTTCTTGCAATGCAAATATAACACAAGGTGGATTTGGTGTTATAGGCTCTCTTTGGGTCTACCTGCCCGTGCGACATTGGATTGCCCATGGCTTAACATGCACAAGCAGGAAGCATTATTTACACTTGAAAGTGCCTGTGGGGGTATACACATGGCAGGCCTAACCTAAAGATGGAGGCTGGGTTGGAGAAGGTATATCTTTTTGCATTCAATGCTGAAGCTCTGACAGTTTGACACTGTATATGAATGATTCTTTGAATAGATCAACATATTGAAGACATGAGACCTGATTGGTACTCTAAGGGCTGGTAGTTCCGGTCCTGCCAGGAAATACGCTGAACTACATTTGGAGAAAGGTTTGCATTGTTTTCCTAAGCTTTATGCCGGAAAAATTGTCACAACCTACATGTACCTCACCATAGATTAGACAATATTTGATCAGATAATAATATCCACAAAATATCATCCTTCTTATAACACACAGGTGGTTACAGACGACAACCCTTATTTGCCTTATTGTGTCACTATATTCAGTCAAGTAAGCATGCAAACAAGCATGTAAAGCATGTGTTTGGTCATGTTTCATGGGTTATTGTCTGTCACCAACCTCAGATAGAATGAGTCTAAAAAAGACTAAGACACACAAGGACATGTGTAGGTGTGCGGACGTAACATTGTCCTACTGACCAAGCAGAGGAGGTATATTTCTATTCCTCACAGTGATACAGAGATTTAGAGATTTAGAGAGAGCTATGGACACAGTGATACGTAATGTAAGTGTAAAGAGAGAGAGGTTACTTTTAGTGCTCTTAATATTTGATTGCTGTGCTATTTTGATTGCTGTGATCTATATTTTGATTGTTGAGGATTGTTTTCAGAGTTGTATATTTGCTGTGGGTTATTGGTTTATTTTTATTATCCGTTTGCTATAGTTTATGTGAAATGCATGTCTTGGTTGATCTAGGCGGATTTAGGACAGCGACACCCCACCCCGCAATTGGCCCAACACACTGTGGGACCGTGAGATTGATTAGAACTGGAGAGACTGTGAGACATTAATATTCTGCCTAAAGGCTTACATATTTTTATAGGACTAGCTTTTGTTGTGAACTAAAGTGTCTCTTTTGTTGTAAGTAAACATTGCTTAGACAATAGTAG
>JAVQIZ010142233.1:0-17902 GCA_036023535.2 Galaxias brevipinnis | reverse complement strand
TTGTTTGCAAATTGCCGTAAACATAAAAAATTGTAAAATTGACAACCCCCCCCCCCCCCCCCCCGTTCTTATTGTAGTTTCTACCAAATATGTTCATTTATCAACTACAGTGTAATTTGCTTTCCTTTTTCAGTTGCACTTAAATACATTTTCTCAACACTAAGACATCGAAGACATTTGTAAACTACGCCCAATTCAGCTCTTCCCAAATGAGAATCATTGCCAGTAGTGTCTTCTTAACCTGCATGGCCTCAGATGGAAGCCATGTTGGCTCCTCAAGCACCATGTTACCCCCAGGTACCCATCCTGAGGGCTGGCTGCTGCAGGCATGGAGACAGGCAGGGGGGGGGGCTCTAGGTGGAGGCTGGGGCGTCCATGGTGGACAGGATACGCACCACTTCTGTACGCTGTGTCGGGGAAATGTGCTGGGTCATGTACACAATGGAGTCCATGGCAACCTCTGGATTGGCTTGGACAAGACTGGACAATAAAGAAAAATACATTTGTTCTCAAACTTCAAAATGCTGTGAATTGCAGCTTACATAAGTATTTGGTGGTCGAAGTGATACGTTTCGTGGCTATTTCACCTGCGTATCTGTTTGAGGATGTGGTCCCGGCGGATGTACTTGATGTTCTCGTCCACGACGGAGCGGGCGCCCTCCTCATCGGCCAGCTGCTTCTCCAGCCACTCCACCACCTCCTCATTACTGTCCCACAGATAGGCCTGACAGAGAGGCCATGACAGGGACAGCCTCAAGGGTTACGCATGCTTGGTGCATACCAGCATTTCACTTCATTTTATCAAAGTCAAAAAAAATTATCTAATCAAACAAAAATATTCCTATGGGAAGTCCAAAGCGTCTGAGGGCTACAAAGAGGGGCAGTAATGCCTTTTTGACGAGCCCCGATAGAGAAGATGCATATTCATGAGTGGTGCAGTCTCTGATCCCAAACAAAGCTGGAGCAGGGCTCAGAGGGGGAGGGGAGGGGAGGGGGCGTTAATGGCCTCACGCCGTTTTAAGAGCGCTCTGGCTTGTAGTCCGCTAGAACATTTAATGCTCCTTATTAATCATTTTTAATCCGTTTGCTTTTAATTAAGAAACAGCGTGTTGCTCTCCTATCTGCACGTGCCAGAGCTCAGATTAATTGTGGCTTAAGATAACCAGCCCTGAATGGAGTTATGTATTAGGCCACGCCACGGCAACATGTACAGATATACTGTGCTGTTACCTGGAGCTGGGCTAGTGCAGCACTGGCTCCATCCCACCAATCACTGCTCTTATCACTGTAAACCTACACCCCTAGTAATGCAAATCCACATGGATTCCCTACACTTTCCTGAATACACATTTGCAAACGGGAAGACAGAGATGGTTACATGTCACTCCTGTTCCAGACTCTGATAAGGTGAATTTTGAGGGTCCTTAAATGTAGTGACTACGTTTTGAAGGTACACCCCATTATTAACACAATCAGCCAAACAGAACATTATTTTACAAACTCAATATATGCAGTACGTAGACATGGTCCAAAGATCCAAACACCAGGAGGAGGAAGATTTGAGTGTGACTGAAACGTTATTTTATGCCAGACATAGTAGTTTCAGCACAACACAAGCTGCTAACCGCATGGGACAGCTTTGGAGATATTGGAGCCAGTAGACACAGTGATTGTGCATTGTGTTTAGAGGTTGAGGGGGACAGAGTGGTGTTCTCACCTTGACGGCACCCTCAGCCTCCACAAACCAGCGGCGCAGCATGGCCTGGACCTGCCCGTCCGTCAGCTCACTGTTGGCCTCCTGGATCTTCCCCTTCACCCTGTCCTCCAGCAGCAGGCGGCGCAGACGCCAGTAAAAGAACTGGCGAGATGTTTGCCACTCCAAGATATCCTGGGAAGCCATGACACACTGGCTCAGATGATTTCAATGGATAGCTTTGTGAACTGACATTCTCAACAGACAATCCGATTCAAGCTTCTTCATTTTGTATGTAAAAGAACATGTGCATAATATGAAAGATCGTTGATGCCACAACAATAATACTAATAATAATTTTAAAAAAGGCAAATTTCAGAGCTGAGATGCAGTTCTAAAAACACTTGGAAATAGGGCAGTTAAACAAGCAAACAAAAGGAAAAACACTGTTACAACAAATGGTCAAAATTTATCACAACCCACACTACTTAAATTGGTTAGCTGATTAACTATAACATAAGTACCTCCATTCATCATTCTCTGTAAAGAAGGATTCTCAACTCAAAATCAGACAACTTATGTTATTGTACTATGTTTGAATGTTTTTCCTTCAGTACATTAAAAACAGTCATCTGCTTTGAAACTGATTTTTTGCTGTATTCGAGAGTGTGAATGTGATGTGTGTGTGTGTATCTGCATTTGTCTGTAAAAGATTGAGCGTGAGTAATACAATGGGTTTTTGCCCAGGGCTGTTCTGGGCTGGCTGAAGTGATGGACAAGAGGTCATCAGCAACCAATTACAGACACAACTCAAAGTCACAGAGAGATTGGAACGCAACATATTCCCTAGGCAGATAGTGCCTGCCAGACTGGCACTTGCCTGTCTCAGTCTCTCTCAGTCTCTCTCTCTCTCTCTTAGAGATTGCAATAAAACATCCCATGTAATCCTTTTACTGTAAAGATGTTGGCGAAAAAGCACACACATTAAGTTGGAATCACTTTTGTTGCTCAACACCAACAAATATATTTTAGCAATTATTTCAAACATTAAATGCCACGATAGATGTAAATGAATTGATACATAATAATTGTATCTATTACGTGATTGATCGTGTATTGGCCAACAGAATGTCTTTGACACATTATTTTATCGAACAGTTAATAGTCACTTATATTTTTGCCATCAAATTTTAAAGTCACCTGGTTCTTTCATGTTTTACGTTGAGTTTTTATGAAAAAGTCAGCTCCTGACAATAGTGCTTATTTTGCAATATATTTGAAAAATATTAGGCCATCTCACATTTTAAATATTTTTTAGGGATGGAAAAATGGTGGCAAAATTATTCCTCAATATAAAAAAAAATCTCTTCACTTTTTTCCATATTCATTTCATTTTGACACTTGCAAACCCCTCAGTTGTTGATTAGCATGCCCATATACATGGGCCATAACCTGATGAAAACACCACCACCTTTGTGTTGAGCTGCTTGGCCCCTAAAACACAATGGCAAAGCTCAACCCCAGTCATCTGTTGTGTTCTTTTGTTCTAGTAACAAATGTATACTTATAAAGGAGAATAAAACTTATCTGAAATATTTGACCTTGATTGAGAATGTTCCCTTTGGCCTTGACAACCAGGCCATTCTGTAGCATTTCTCCTGGTTCTGCCTATTATAGTATAGCCTTTCTCGCACAGTGATTGGATTAATGCACAGGACACTGTTGTTGGAATACACTACTGGGCATGCTAAACTGCACCTATCAGGGTAGCTTGTTGACTAGCCTGGCTATTCATTCAAACACAGATTCCTCTGGGGTTCAAGACCTGGACTGGAGTCGGCTGATTGGGGACAACTATGATGGCAGCTCTAATTATTTTGGACAATGCAGTTTCAATGAAATGCACAAGCAAAGGGCAAAAGATTTCCCCAAGGGTACATGAGATTTTGGATATTATGAAATAATGCGTCGCAATGCTGCACTTCACATGTAGGAACGTGAATTGTGTAAATTAAATGAAAAAGAAAAAGAACTGGATTTCATCCACACAATATGAATAAAAAAGCACATGGTTAAGCATTCGTATGTATAGGCGAGGCATTAGCCAGAAATAAATAGACAATTGGAACTACTAAGGACGACAAATATGTAAGGGAGAATGTTTAGTTTACGTACAAAAACTTTGAAAAAAAAAAGCAGCAACAAAGTGTTGTTGTTGTTGTTTCCTTAGCCAGCTTGTTGAAGCTTACTTCCCTGGTTATGCCAAAACAAAACACTAGGATAAAAATAGAATGGTCCTACCCCCAAGCAAACACCACTTGAGAAATAGAACGCTAAGTCAACCTCAAATATTTTGCCCATGTAGCAAATTGTGATTTTGTGTAACTTTTTAAAAGCTAGTATTATGTTGGGAGGTAGTAAAAGTGAAAGAAAAGTAGTCACACTTTAGTGTCTGTCAATCATTTTAGATTAGTAAATATTTTATCAAAGGATTCAGTGTTAAGTTCTAAACAGATGGGCCATGTTTCCAATGTCTCAGAGTAAAGTCAGTGATGTTGTGATGTGTTGACACACTTACTGTGATCACGCCTTTCTCCTGCATGCGACCTGGCGTGTCATGGAGGTCAGCAAACTGCACAGCCACCTGATGGTAGATGGGCAGCAGGAATTCCTCACGCTCCTTCAGTTTGGCCTCCAGCTCTTTCCGCTCCGCTGCGCCCAGCTCGGGGGTACCTAGTGGAGCAACAGAGACAGTGCTTTCACTCAGTTGTGCCAGACAGATCTGATCAGGACCAGTTAGCCTCTCACAAAGGCACACGCATGTCCAGTCTAGCAGCCTGCAGTCTAGCAGAGGCCAGTCAGGGGAGCATGAAGGTGTCATGGAAGGACTCAGTATGTGGGTGTAGAGGCTTTAGATCTACCTGTAATCATCATGGTGCTATCCACACACCACTTACATTAGCTTAGTGTATAAGTCACCTTCCCTCATATTACTAGCAAACTCATCCTGCTGTCTCTGTTCCAGTGTGCCTTACCACATCTCCTCTTGAGCTCTCTCGGTAACAGTGTTTTGATTTGTCGTTCTTCACAAGCCCTGGCTGCTGTCAGCACAAATTGATTTCTGACAAAACCAATTGGTCAACCCTCTATCCTCCCATCTATTCACCCCAACCCAGGCAATTGGGGGCTCCTGGAAGCCTGGAGAGGAAATCGATAGGAGGTGGGGGGGTGGGGGGGTTTGATTGATCTCAGCCCTCCATGATTGACAGGTCTCCCTCCCTGGCTGAAGCACGGCAGGGACAATACAATCCCCCCTCAGATAAAGAGCAGGAGTGACAGGGACTTCCTCCCTCTGATGTATTAGCTCTCTGTGAGGGTTCTCACCCAGCCGTTCAGCCAGGCCCATGTAGATGGGGTCCACTCTCCTCATGGTCTTCACCAGGTCCTTCCTCCTGAACTTGATCTCCACCGTTCCCTCTGGCTCCAACACACCGCCTCTGGAGAGCACAACCGTACACACTGTAACAAGTTCCACTTGGCCCTTTGGGTATCAGCTGCCAACTCAACACAGGAACTTATCCAGTATGCTCAGAGATAGTGTAACATTTCCTTGAGGGTTGTGATATACTGCAGTACAATACTTTGTGTATTAAGTAGTATTAGTATAGCATAAGCCCTTGTTGGCACATTTTTGAAGAAGTTGTCATAGCTACATTACATCTTAATGGCTATAAGTTATGCTTCATTTTAGATCATGTTTTTCTTTCATACATACAAGCAATTTTCAAGAGGAAACTGTTTGCTTCTCCAAGTTCTCTTAAACATGTGCAGGACAGTACTGAATTGAAACCATATAGTTTGAGTTGTTTATAATGCTTCTTTGTCCAAACTACATAACCAATCCAGACCACTGAGATGTTCAGTTCCACCTAAATGACATGGAAGCATGAATTAAAGAGGCACATCTTTAGCTCCAAGCCTAAGATACAACTTGAATACATGTTTTTTATGTGTCACACTATAAATATGTATAATTATTAGAGCAGCGTTTCCCAACCGCTGTGCCATCAGACATCATCAGGTGTGCGTGGAATTTTGGGAAAGTCACATTAGGGAAAGATAAACAAATCTTTTGTATTACGTTTGTTTCAGTTTTACATCTGGGGTGTGCCGCAAAATTAATACGTTTATGCAAGTGTGCCGTGGGTTGGAATAGGTTGGGGAACGCTGTAGTAGAGTATATATAGTGCATCATAACACACTATACGCATAACGTTAAATATATTTGCAGCAAGACGACAACTGAACATTTAGGGGTCTGGCAAAATTTTGGGATTAGACTAGCCTATATTTTAGTTCTGACTTAATTCATATCATTAGGTTATATAATGGTATGGCTTTGTTTGTATGATCAGTATTTCACAAAAGCCTAACCATGGTAAAGCACTCAAATATGTGCAGGACTACACCACCCGTACACCCCACACTGCACCTCAGATACAGATAGGACTACACCACCCATACACCCCACACCGCACCTCAGATACAGATAGGACTACACCACACATACACCTCAGATAAAGATAAGACTATAGCGTTGGTTTTAAGAATAAATTAGGCTTGCAATTCAAACATGGCTAATTAAACAAATATAAAGCTTAAGAACAAATATAATACTGTAAAACAAAACAAACTAAAACCACATATTTAATTAGTAATGTGTTCACCTTTTTCAGTAATTTGAATACACAATTGTAGCAAGCTAAATTGTGTAACGCAGGTTTGTGATACGGCATGAAATAATAGCAATACAACTTTTTAGGCAATTCAAAATATATTTAGCATTATTACCATAGTTCAAACTAGGTTTTGTTTTCAGTAGGAACAGTTGGTTTGAAACTCAATAGGAGAGTAGATGTGTTTCTCGTCAGCACCTTCCTTACTGAATGACGTCTTAGAGCCTCCCCCTCTATATACTGTAATACATCTACAAATTAACACATCTAGGAAGATGTGCTCCCAGGCAGATCCTAAGCTGAAGGGATACGTCACTGATTTTCGTAAACAATCTGCGTTATTGTTAAAGCTAAATTAAGTACGTTTATTGAAGAAGTTCGGGTCATAGGATTAACATAAGTGAAATTCACATATTTTTCCGACCACTGGCATTTAAATGGTTAATTCGTTGTACACCACAATGCCCATAGATCATTGGGCGAATCAAACTTCGAACCAGCAAACGCCCTCTCCTTGGCTGAAAATGGCAGTAGTTTTAAAAAAATTCAAGAAGGACCCCTGATGACGCAATAGAATAAAATTTTACATTTACTAATTTGACATTCTGCTGTTTGAATGTGAAATGCTTACTGACGATACAATGTTTAAAAAAACAACATTGGTATGTGATGAAAAACATTAAAAGATCAAAAATGGGTGAACTATCGCTTTAAAAGTAGAAGCTTTATGCTCAAAATGAAAACTGTCCTAGGAAAATGCTTTGAACTTGGGTAAATCGGTGTGATCGATTCGGTAGATATCCTTAGTTATTGCTACGCATCTCCACAGAATCACTGAAAAGGTAACACTTACATTCAATAAAGCTTATTTCTATGGTTTTTCTAGTTCTCAAGGCACACATTGTTTAAGTAATTGTTTCAGTACTTATCTTAAATTTGAATCAGAAAGCTAACTAAACACACTTAATCAACCAATAGTCACAGAGCTACTGGCAGAATTGGCCCCACTCACCGGCTATCTCTGTCGGCGTACATCTCCATGTGGCGAGGGTTGATGGTGGGGTCGATGACCACCCAGGAGCCCCCGCGGAGCTCAGCCTGGGGTGGGATGTAGACCAGCACAGGCTGCCGGTACTCCCTCAGCCCGTCCACAATGTAGGCCCCAAACTTTAGCACCTGGTCGTACATGTCTGGAGAAGACAGGAGAGAAGTGTTTGAAGGGGGTGTACAGTATGTCAGCACATTCTAGAACTGCTATGTGATCACTCATTTATTTTTTCAAAAGCTGTGAAAATTATGTGCATTATTTTCCAAAAAAACCCTCAAATTACACGTTTACTCTTTGAATAACGTTGCCCTAAGAGCTAATGCTAAGCAATGCCAAAGAAGGCTATGAAAGCTAGTTTCCAAAATAAAAACCTAATTCTTCTGATCATTTACCTTTCATGCCCCCGGAAAACCCCCTCCAGTTGGCGAACACCATGAGAGGCAGACCTTCTCGGTTAAAGTCTTTGATGGCCTGGGCCGTCTTGAAGGCAGAGTCTGGGAACCACACCTGCCCAGCCTGCTGGATGACCTACATATACAGTGTAAGTCACCATGTGTGATTGTGTAGGGATGAAATGATGACTGCAGGTAGAGGCATAAACACAGCTTGTCTATGTTCTCCACTGGGCTTCTTGGTTTCAAAATACTTCTCTAGTTGTTGGAAGACATTTCTTGTACTTGGGTTATTTTAACTATGCTGTGCACGATTTGCTAGATGTGAAGCTACTGTACAATGACACAACACCACAAGCAATTTCCATTGTATAATTGATCGCAAATATTTACTAAGATAACAAAATATAGGAATTTTGCAATCACATCATGACATAAACAGGTTAAAGGTTATATTCTGAATGACCGAGACTATTCGTTAGCGCCTCCTTAAGTGCATATGAAAATTATTTTGGTTTTGCCTAGGCTACAAGGAGACTAGGTATATTTCAGGTATGCGAAAGAACGTAAATCAAAGCATTTTTAGTCAGTTATATTAGTCATCAAATGAAATTCAAATGGCTGATAGGAGCTCGGGTTCAAACTTAACATTTTTTAATGAAATAAAATACATTTAAATGGCCTATGTGCTAAATTCAACATATTCAAATGATTTTTCCTAATTTGTTAACGTAACTTATAAAAGGTCCAATATTCTGGAATTCTGGATGTTTTACCTAATTCCCAATCCCCAGGAAGTCATCCAGATAGTTTTTCCATCCATTTGGGCTGTTTTGAGTAATTTAGTTTTCCCGTTTAGTTAAGGTTAAAAAGGAACTATTATAGTGAACTATTCTTTTAAGTGACGTGCTTGTCTGTTCCTGGTAAATATAGTCTGGTAGCGCTTAGCTTATATGCTTTGAAATTGTTGTTACACTTATGCAAAATGCAACCTTATTCCAAGTACAATTAGATTTCCGTAGAAAGTTTTGTGCATTTGTTGGGTCTGCATGTGATCCATTCATTGTGCTTACCTTAGCCTCTGAATCCAGGTTTGCCGGGTCAGCAGGGATTGACAGCTCCACAGACCTGGTTTCCACAGCAACCACCCCCGTTGGGATGCCGCCAAGTCTGTTGTGGAAAGGAAAGGGTCAGTCATCATCATTGCACGCCCCCTGGGTCTTAGCCATCAGGGGGTCAGAGGTCAATAGGTCAAGGGTGAGATTAAGACGGGTCACTAGAGAGCGGAACAGGCCAGCACTACAGCTCGTCAGTACATGGAATGACTGTTGCACTCTGCCCCTTTTCATCTCCGACAACTGAAACCACATCCTTGGTTGAATACAGACTTCGGTTATTGTTCTAACGTGACTGAATAGCCTTTCAACTAGAAGTGTAGTACCATTGGATTACAGCGGTAGCTAACTGTACTCAAGCAAAATCTGAAATTATGACAATAATGACCAGCCATTTCCTGACCCTATAAAATACTAACTGTAACTAAAAGAAATGGAGACACAAATACAAGAAGTTGTTAATTTATGAAGATTAAAATCCCCATAAACGTACAACAGCTTTGAATCAAGCCCATTGTGACTACAAATAGGACTTAGTATCATATATCACCTGCCTTAATGGTTATTAACACCAGCGCTGTTGGCTGGCTGGTATTGGCTGGCTTGCCTCAAATGTCAAGAACAATCTATCAGGTTAAATAACAATAGCGGACACCTGCTCTGATCGAAAGCTACAACATAAATGTATATGTAACAAGTTACACACACACACAATCATTATGCTTACATATATCCCACTTAGAAATAATTGTAACGTGAGATCGAGTGCGGGTCTCTAAATCTGAGAAAATAATTAGTTTGGGTGGTTGACTTATTTGGATTTGGATGACCCCAGAGCTGACATGTATGAAGTTACGATAAGGGACCAGATCAGGGTCCTACCTATCAAATATTATTTGGTTCAAAGCACTAAATAGCCAAGCATTTTGTTGAAATCCTTAGATTAGTTTTTAGCATGTTATCCAATGTTCCCTATATGTACATGAATTCTAATTGTCTGAAAATCGAACCAGAAGTCTCTGTAGTCAAATGATGTTCTTGTTTATAATCCCCTACCTACCAGATTATGTGACTCTAGGTCATTTGGGGATAACTGGTTTGAATGTTTATTACAGTGCCACCCACTGGTCAATGCATTCATTAACCAAGGCGCCAACGTCTCCAGGACTACCACGCTTCATGTCTGTAAAACATTTCATGGGACGATGAAACCGCAGCAAACCAGTAAATTAAACCCCATCCTTCTAAGCAAGCAGCCCTAAAAAGCAGGCCTTGCTTTAGGGGCTCTAGGGCTCTTGTACTGACCCACCGTTCAGACATCTACCCAGGGCACCAGCTAACAAGAGATGCTTGCTTTGGATTAAAGTCCAACACCACTATCTTAGAATGTTGAGAACAGAATTTTGACATTGCTTCTTTGTGGCTGGCTGGGTATAGCGTGGAGTATAATCCTAGTTTCATTTGGAGGTGTGCTCTGCTTACCTTGCTCGCCCCACCACCACACTCTGTGCCCAAGGCTGCATTATCTCCTGGAAGGAACCATGGTCAAAGAAGCCGCTCTGCCACGCACCCTTGGGGGCTACATGAGAGAGAGCGAGAGAAAGAGAGAGAGGTAGAGAGAGAGAGGGAGAGGAAACAGATTATCAGTGCAACAGAACGTAAGAATTCGAGTTCTATTTAAAAACCGAAAGATCATTTCTCCTTCATTTGGTTGTGAAAACAATCCCATGTCCTCCTTAATATACTGTCCTGTCATAACCACCCAGCCAGAGGTTGACTGGACTTTTTCCAACAGAAGACTGTGATCTTGGCTGTCACTCTGATGGATGAGTTTGGAAAGAGCCAAGCTCAGCTCTTCTCTGTGCCCATAGCATGAGTAAGAGACGGCCCAGTCCATGAGGTTACCATTCAATTAAGGAGTCCCACCCATCACCACTAAAGGCATGGACAGGCTTTATTCCAGCAGCAACCATCCCCAATCTCTCTCCCCTGCCAGAGTTGTAATTACACTGATAGGGAATCTGCTGCACCCTGACCCTCCCGTGTAAAACATGAGCCATCCATTCCGGCTCTGCTATCTCCTGGATCCTGGTCTCTCTTGCGGTGTCGGGATGAGAAATCTGCCAGCTCTATAGTCATGAATTAGCTTAACCCCTGACCTGCCAGAGTGTGAAATGATGGCCCCCTCATATCACCCCACTTCCTTCTTCCCAAAATGAAGTATGAAGGTGACACACACCTGCTGATCCTGCGCTTATATGGACCGAGGGGTTGGAACTAATGGGACTGAATAAGAGGAATCCTTATGAAACAATAAGACGGGCAGTTTGAACAGTCATCAAAGACGTCAATGGAGACATTAGATCCTGAGGAAGTAGACTGGTGGAGATGGGCAGTGAACGCAGTATATTTGCCTGGTTTGGTTGTTTTGAATAAAGTTTAAATCAAATATTATGACACTATCATACATTTGATTGATGTTTTGAAAGCAATAAAATTAACACCAATGTATAGTGCTACTAAGTGATGTGTAAAATCTTTAGGGGTTCATTCTTACATCACTATCAAATTCCTAAAAATATTTAATAATCTAGAATTATGTTTGAAACACTTCATGTTGGCATCAAAAATATTTACTGAATGAAAAAGTACTTTCCTACATAATTTGTTGATATAATAATGGAACATTTTATTTCAACATTAATGACAGTATTTTAAACAATTATGCAAACATCCCTGAATGAAACTGGTAAAGAAAGGCCACACATACATTGATTCTAAGGGCTCAGCTTAATACCTAGTGGCTCTGGCACACAACAGTGATGAATGCTCCTCATAAACGCCTACCTGCCTTCTATTAGACATATAGGGTGTGTAGTGTGCTGCCTTTCACAGACCTCCAATATCAATGGGCTCTTGAAAAAGAGAGTCTGGAGAAGTGCAGGCATAGGACTATGGAAAGGTTTAACAGAACTGCTAATACATGCTGCTTTTCCCTCGGATATGGGATTTATCAGATAGATAATTCAAAAAATATCTTTTACCGTTGAGGGCATACTTTTATAATCAGCAATAATTAAAACAATCATCATTGGCTACAAAAACAAGTAGCCTATGTTTAAGATGTCAGGCTCAATAGTGCGTATGAATGATCTCAGATGTGTGGATATAAGCACAATGTACCATGTGGGAACTTTTGATTCGTCTCCATTTACACTTCGAGCCTTGTATATGTAACATTCTGGGGATTTAGTAAAGCAGGCCCTTGGACAATTACAAGCTAGCGTTTGACATTCAGACGCAATAAGAAAGGTTTGTATTGTTTATGATCAGGGCTAAAATAATGTAAATATTTTTTTATCCAACAGCAGTTATTGCAACGATTGAGGTTTCTAGTGTTAACCAATGAAAATGCTGAGGCAGTAAAATGGGCAATTCTAAGAACTAAAGACAAACATAACATTATTTTGTCCTAGAACGGATATTAACCTAAGACAAACCAAGGCCTCAAGCATCTTAGGTACACTCATTTATAGTTGCATTGATTGGAAATGTTATTAAGTCTACACTTTTCACTGAACATTTACATTTCGGGGGTAAACATAGATTCCCATATTTCAAAATCAACTCAATGCGTGAAAGCAGCAGCAGCAGCAGCAGCAGCAGGGTGGGGGTTGTACTCACTTTGGCTGGGCCGTCCTGTTAACATCCAGCGGGGGTCATAGGGAGCCTTGGTGGGCACAAACTCCACTGGCCTGTCAATGGGGTCCTTGCTGTGGAGGACCGGCACAGGACTGGCTGTACACTGGAGGAAGCAAACAACAAATGGAACCGCAGTGTTTCCACCAAACACTGTCCTACAGCACATCAAACTTCTCCATAACATTTCTCAAATGCACAACATCTTTGTGACATTTAGATGAAATCCTATGTTGACAACATTTGGAGATAAGAAAAGCGTTTCTTACTACGTACCTTAGGCATGTAGGAGAGCCAAGCTAGCAGGTTGTGTACGCCCTCAAAGTCATCACATACTGTATTGTGGGTAACACCGTTGTAGTGCATGATCTGAATCCCACCCAGCTGGTTGTTAGAGGTGTACACCTCCCGGCCCAGCACCTGTTAACATCACAAACCACCTCAGTCCCGTTGAACCGCCAACTACAGTCAGTAAGATATAGCTTTACATCGTAGACATTCATTACAATGGGAACTACGAGTATGGGGTGATTGAAGATCAGTTCTACTGTAAATCAGACCGGCAAAGGAGGGAACAGAGAGCTTATCCAGACACAGGCTGGTGATGGGAAGGCTGGGGCCTGTAGTCCCAACAGCTGTAGATCAATGAGCACGCGCTCACACACACCAAGGGGACAGCGAGCCCCCACTCCTACAGAGTCCCTGTGGCCTTGTCAATACTGTTGATCAGCGGCCAGTGTGATCTCTGTATCATGGCAGCCACAGGGGAGATAGATCAGGGTCAGTTGTAGCCTTCAGGAGGAATTCATACCTCTGCTGGAAACTCTGTCCCCACATAGTATTACAATGACCATGACCCACGGCTTGGCCAGCTGCTTGTAGTTAGGAAATGTACTGATCTATAATGGTTTTATATTATTGTTTAGGATACAGTATAATGTTAACATTATTATTATTATAATGTTGAGTCTGTGTTTGTGCTTTGTAACCAGGGCACCATTAAAATGAGACCTTGGTCTCAATGGCCTTCCCTGAATAAATAAAGCTTAAAAAAAACGAACTAAACCTCAGCAGGTTTGACAGACATGTGTGTTTGTGGTTGCTGTAGGTGTGTGCTCCCCTTTCTAAAAGACATACAGCAAGCAACTCTGAAGCCCTCCCTAACCTTAGATGACAGGGAGAGTTCACAGCCAACCTCCTCAGACATCATTTCATTTGGTTAATATTGTTAATGGTTAACCATGGCTACAGGCTTTTGAGCCCACCAGGAAGAGAAGCACTGCCCTAACATTGACAGACAGCCAATCCCACTATTAAGGCCATGCATTAGGCAAAGTCACATTCCTAGACCATTTCACTTAAGGTTCTCAGCTTAGCTAACAATGTAGCAGACCCAGCCTTTCTTCCACATTGCTGTAATGCAGAGCTCCAGACTAACATTAGACACTGCTGGGACTGCTGCCTCTAAGTGTTTCAGATAATGGCAGTAGCACAAAAACTGGTTGCAGCTTTTTTTGAGGTATTTTACATTAAATCAACTTACACATCTTTTTTAAATAGTAATAAGGTGGAACAATTAATTTTGATTAACATAACACACCAACCAACTAAAATAAAAGTGCTCCTGTTTAATGTGCATACAATTCAATAACTTAACTTAAGATAAATAAAACAACTTTTAAGTTAAGTGAAGTGGCAGCAGTGCCACCAAATGTTTTTTAGAGGCAGTGGACATATTTTTGGTGGCAGTCTGGAATGAATGTCTCGCTTTGAAGAACTAACGTTGCATTAAGATGGATTCGAAACGCTATCTTGATTAGAATGGATAGCACCAGATATTTGCCATATTCCAAATGGTGGAGCAGGTTCTAAATATTGGGTTTGTGGGTGCAGAGCCCATAGGGATACTTGGGCCAGTAGCTAACATCTACAGTCCACCTGAGATGTCCTGCTCCCCTTTATATATCTGAATATTGACTATTATATTTAGCTTGGACTCCTAGCTTGGAAGTCCGTCTGTTTACTGAACATAGAAATAGCAATGATCATATTGAGCAGCAAACCAAATCAAAAATATCTGCACCTTACCAGCTAAATGACAGAAACCAGTCCATTCCCTAGATTGTCTGGATCATAGCTACTGGTTGTAGAAACCCATGAACTGACCAGACACGTATAATACATATTTCAGCACAAAACAGTGCAGTGGGGAAAGGTGCATGTTGTTGTGTTTTGTAATTTGAAATGGAGTCATGTTAATGCACTGAGGGGAGGAGAGAGGAGAGCTCAGAGGAGGTGGGAATGGGAGGGGGGTCGGAGAGCTAGTGGAGCGTGCGCGCACACACACACACACACACACACACACACACACACACACACACAGCAGGAGAAAACAATCTGTCTCAGCAAAACTTTCATTTTGATTGGAGACAAATGATATGGGTGTCCTTCTCCCGAAGCCGCAGCCTCCGGCACCATGCTATTTCTATGCAAATAACAACTTCACGCTTCTCTTTATATTATTCCATCAGGAGGGGCGGCAGGCAGGCAGGCAGGCAGGCAGGCACATGACTGGGAAGACCAGGGGAGGTGGAGGGGGAGGGGGGACTTCCTACCACAGAATACAAGCAAGTGGATGGCCTGACCACTGAGCTGGGGCCAAATGTACGCACTAAGAGAGGGATATATGAATGTTTGTCTTCCCCCGTCCAGACATGTCAGCACCCTGCTCTGCTGTCACATTGCTTATGTCTGACTCAAATCTACTGCTCACTGGGCTTCCCCAACCGATAGACCCACATTCACGTACACCCCAAAATAAAAATGGACGGTTGAATTCCATATTAAAATACAGAGCTCCTAACTGAATCAAGCAAAGGGACAATCTATTTGGGTCACAGACGACAGAGCATAGCACACAAAAATATCCCATTGTTTTTAAAATGCAAGGCAATCAAGAGAATAGTCAATTACCCATCTTTCCCATCTATTTTTGAAATTGCTAATTTACATCAGCACTCATTTTGTAAAATGCTGGATTAAAAGAGCTAACAAAAAGAAGAGACCTTAGCATTTAAGGATTTATTAGACAGAGGTGAAGCCAAGGGTAAGCCAAGACCAAGTCACACTTGCTTAAGTCACAAGTCTGTAGTCACTTGCTTAAAAAGTCACGTTCTAAAAAGAAGTGTATTATTTATTTAAATAAAAACCTGAGACCATATCAACAAGCCTTTGTGTCCACCTGCTTTGAATTGCTAACCTTTTCATATAGCTTGCTTGTGTTAAATAAAAAAAATTACGAAATAATATTAATATATATTTTCATTTTCATAGATTTTACAACTCTATTAAGTCTGATTGTGTACATTTTTATTTTATTTAACTTGCTGTTTTTGTTTTATTGTTGTAAAAGCTCTCTGTAACACTTAAGAAAAGTGATTTACAATTGATAGTATTATATATATTACATTTATTATAATGAATATTATGTGCCAGTAGTTCTAACATGGCTCCGTCAAAAGCAACAAAAAAACACTCCTAAGCAGTGTTATTTACATGTAACTTCTGCATTTCACGTGTAGAAATTACCTGTAGAAATTAAAACGTTAAAGTGAGAAGTTCTTGTTATTGAAACCATAGTTTTACCTTGTTAAGGGTAGGCAGCTTTGCAACAATCGGTCCGGCGCGCATCTGTTCACTTTTGATGGAGCCACGCTAGCCAAAACTACTGGCTTACAGACATTGTGCTAAGCTAGGCTACATTACCTACCTATTAAGGCCACTATAGGCAACTTTTTTTTGTATTAACATATTATCAAAACCTTTCTACAGTTTGCTCATTGTAATGTCTATGGGAGAACAAAAAAATATATAAATAAATCACCTTTCAGATCAACTGTAACAATTTACTTTCCGGCACAAGGAAATACGTCACTAAATTAGGAAGAAATGCACACACTTGGAGTATAGTCGTTGATCATGCCAGCGATATGTAGTGACCACGAGCATTCTGCATCTCTTCTTTGCGACGGTTAGGGAAAATAATTACAGCAAGCAAACTGTAGTGGCAGCCAAAACCACCTCTTATAAGAAACTACCTACAGCTGCTTTAACAAAACAACTCATTATTGGACGTGCAATCATAACTAGGAGCATATCTTATTTCCTATTAACTATCCCTTTAACCGAAGTTGAATACTAACGGCTAGTTGTGCCACCGACCAAAGTATTGCATTGATTGTGATACTAGCAAGCTAGTTACGTGATGCGTCAGTGACGCACACATCTTGTTACTGCAAAGTCATATTCTTCTTATTAGGCCGATTTTTGGCACCCTAACTACGCCCGTGGTTTTGACCCTATCGATTCCATTCCCATGCCAACAGATCTTAGATTATGGTGTGCAGTGCGCTTGCATACAGCTAAGTAATGGGTTCACGTGTTATATTTCAAATTATTATTTTTAATCGGTTTTTGCCCCTATTAGTCATACTAGTACTGGCAATAGGACTTCACTTCACTTACCACAGACGTTGTATTTATTAATATCAGCAGGAATTGTAAGTGGCTTACTCTCGACGGGATTAGATTTACTATGAGTGACCTGTATAACAGCAGAAATTGTAAGTGGCCTACTATCAAATCAATTGTTTTCGTTGTGTAACAGGGCTAGGGGGCTATTGTGAATGAAATGTAAAGGCTACACAGGGGTTAGTTAAACTAAATTAGAAACCTATCAATATACACAGAACTACAGCTAAAACGCTGTACTCATTAATGACTACCTCAACGTTAACTGCATAGTAGAGTAGGAACCACAGTGCACGAGCTTGGACTATGGCAGGCTTATGCGGAATGCATTGTCGGTGAAAGCCTGACCTTGTTAACAATAAACCCAAACGGTAGTACTTCATCATCGTATGTGCCCACCATTATATTATGATGAAGCGGCACTGCCAATCTAGCAGCAATAAGTGCCCCCTGTCAACAACAGGGTCTGGACCGCAGTCTGCTTGTGCTGCAGGGGCAGATTCTGCGCACTAAGGCGGTCAGTCCAATAACTGCGACGCATCACATCGCATTTGCTCAGGGAAATGCATTTTCTAGTTGAAATATAGAGACTGCACTAACAGAACATCTAGGGGGGCTGCTCGGCCAATATCAGTCCAATTACTTCAAGATAGCCGTTGTCCATCCATCCATCCATTAGCTATACTGCT
>JAVQIZ010142198.1:0-75656 GCA_036023535.2 Galaxias brevipinnis | reverse complement strand
AGAAAAATACACAGAGACAGAGAGAGAGAGAGAGAGAGAGAGAGAGAGAGAGAGAGAGAGAGAGAGAGAGAGAGAGAGAGTGAGTGAGCTAAAGCAGAGTAATGAATGCCCTACCTTGTTCGTAGTAAATGCATCCCATACAATTACTTTCCCGTCCTAATAAATGTGGACAAAACACAAGTTTAGGAATTTCACATAAACTGCAGCAGTGTTATAACCTATACCAATTTTCTAAAAGCAAAACACCTTGTACACAATTGACGAACAGGTGGCATACAGTGACAACTGACAACTGTAGAACTAATGTGACATTAGTAAATAAAAAATAGGAATTACTCGGACCTTACCTGCGAGGAGCTAACAATCCTTCGTTTGTCTTTACACCAATCCATGCAAAGAACTTTGTTGCCATGTCCTTTTAGAGTTCGCCGGGTCTTCATGACAAACTGGCCCAGCCCTTCCAGTTTATCAGCCACCTGGTGGACTGTCACAGACAACAAACGAACCGTGGGTCATCCAGATTAAAATTAACACCATTAACATTTGTCTTTGAGGGTATTAAATGTGGGATAAAATTTGTGGGAGATGTTTACTTCATCTGCGTAATCTTTTCAAGGTCAGCAGTATCCACCAGAAACTCGATGCTTTCCCAAATATAAACACTTACAGTAATCCTTAATGTAGCCTAGTTCTAAATGCCAAAAATTTTTGAAGCAACGCTGTAAATTGGATTTATAAATCTCGGTTGAGAGAAAAATTTGGTGGACCCAAGGAATCTAAACCAAAACATTTTATTTTATTATATGGCAGTTATTTTAAATATAATCTCACTTTCTGTTATAAACGTTCAATAGCCAATACATTTTAAAATGCTATTTTGCGTAATATCAGTTTTGCGCGAAGGTGATTCAGGGCCTACATATTTAGCACTCACGTTCGACATCGTGAAGCTTTGCTCTTTCGTCCTCAAGCTTCGTCTTCAAGGCGTCCGATTCTGTTTTGAGATTGGCAATAGTCTCATTTGGTTGTATCTCCTGTGTAGCCATTTCAGGGTTTATTGGTAATTTCATATATTCCCGTTCTCAACGCAACGATAGGCAGTAAAAAGGCTTCTCGACCAGGACACAGCTGATGCAGCTGTCATGACGTCAGAAAAAAAAGGATGCTCGTTTAGAGCTTCCAGGGGAGGTAGCTATGGTCGGTAGATGCTTATAATGGAGCTGGCACATAGGCTAAACTGCATATCAACAGCAGAAAAACAATAGCTTTAAAGCAAATCTCGCTTTCGATTTTATTAAGTACCATTCAGATTATGGCTTTCATACAATAAATAACATAACACTCTAAACTGTTCATTTTTAAGAAATTAATTAAAATATACAACAGGAACATTGTTGATAAATTACGTATTTTACCAAATTAGCAGTGTTGCTTATAGATTAATTAGGGTTTAGTGTAAAAGCTATAGCCTACTGCCTGTTTGTGTAAATAAAACAATTTTCATAACAAAAAATATCTATGCTATAATACCTATGCTAGGCAAAAATACTTTAAGTAAGAATTACATTCTACAACATTAATCTAATCTGTTTATTGCCATTAATGTTGCGCAATAACCAGAGGTAAAAGTTTAGATCCTGGTAAGGAAGCCAAGTCGGAAGCTGCTGGGGACCTGTAGCAGCTCCAGAGCCTGGGAGGAGGGGCAGTATGGGAACGTGACCTGGAAGCGATACTGAGTGTCAAGCATCAACTGAGTCAAACCCTCATGGTCCTGAAGTAATGCCTAAAGACAATTTAGAAAACAAGCAAGGGGTTAATTCACTGTGTTTATTATGAATAGAAATCCAAACAGTCAACAGCTTGATATCTGAATCTGGATATGTGAGCCTTTCAGTACGGTAACATCTTACTAATAGAATCATCCCATTACAAGCTCACCTGGACTTTGCGTACAAATGATGGTGGCACTCTTTTCTCAAAATCATCAATGGGTGTGTACGAGTTTAGAATTTTTACAATCTACAAATTAAAGAAGTATCAAGTTAGCGTTAGACAAAAACAGTCTTCATATCATGCTGTTTAAGGTTCAATTGACAGCATTACCTGGACTCCGTTTAGCTCAGTGCACATGTCCACAATGGTTTTGGCATCTTCGTCGGTGGACTTGTTGACCTGAAGCAGCCAGGCTGCCTGAGACAGAGGCCTCAGAGTCTCCAGGGCATTGGACCCCTGCAGATCCTTCTCCTTCAGCCATTCCTCCAGGTAACTGATGTTACACCTGGGATCCACACAGCAGTCAAATAATGTAGCTTTTATTACGGAAAACGCTTTTCTTTTATCAATAATATTAATAAAAACACACAGTAGGCACACACCTGATCTGCATGCCCTTTCGGCAGGAGCACATGTCCTTGCTGAGCAGCAGGTTGTTGAGTGTGGCTGCCCCCACCAGGAAGAGCTGTTGCCTGACCACCTGGCGGATGAGAGCCGACTCCATGCCGTGCTGACTCATGGTGGTGTGGTAGACACTGAGCTGCTGCAGGATGGAGGAGACAGTGTACGCCCCGTCCTCATTCACGCTGTTCGAACGCTTCCTGAAACCACTGGGCTTTATGCTGGAAATCCCCTGGAGGCTCTCGTGCTCCAGCATTCCGGGCACTACACACACGTGCACACACACATACACACAATGATCGATACACCTTACAATGTTTCTGTGCCTGTGAAAATCAGCAAAGGATCAGTAACTTGCCAATCAGGGGTGTCAGGGTTTTTTCCATGACATTGATTAAGTGATGGTAGATCCGGATAGCAAGGTCACTGAGGATCTGCCTGTGTTCTGATAGGTCAAAATTTCTCAAGCAGTTTTTATTCTGCCTTGGGGTGTTTTGCTTCAAGAATTCCTTTGCCACAGAAAAAAATAAGCATATAAAACTCACGAGCTCCAACTGAATACATTGTTGAAAATATTATATTGTTTGTTATACAAATTCCTACCTCTTCCCCACTATACTGTTTCATAGAGTTCAGCAAGTGATATACATTGGAAAGCCAGAACGACAGCAGGTCAAAGTCTTTAGGGTGATTCTTTTAGGGGAAAAAGAAACAACAAAAATGATCACAAATTCCTTTACTTTACTCTGATCATTTTCACCCCATAGAAATGGGAAGGACACCACTTACCATAACAACCTTTTTCACACCGCTAATGACAGAGTGCATGAGAGACTTGAGTTTGGCTCCATCATTGAGGTAATCAGCATGGCGGACACACATGAAGAGGATATTAGCCACTAGCCCAGGGATCATATTCACTACTACCCCTCTAGGCTTCAGGTCTGGAATAAGCACAGTAGGGCATAAGCTCATGTGTTGATGTAGATGCATACAGTACCAATAACAAGATAAACTGATAATGCATAAATGTTACCAAGAATAATGTTCTGAATGATCTTGGATTCATCCTCTCTTCTGTATTCCAACATGCCAAGATAATCTTTGGGAACACTGGAGGCCAGTGACTGTTTAGCTAAGGAATAAATCATAGTCTCAACAAAACATAACAGGCAAAAAACACATAAATCAATAGAGTATAATTGGAGTCACCTTTCTCAGATGTATGAAGGCTTTTGAGTTGATTTTGTAGCTTCTTTATCAATCTATCTTTCATATCGAGCTGTTCCTCAAAGTCCTAGTATACAACCCAAAAGAAAACATCACAAGAAGGAACTGTATTATTGTAATTTTTTTTATATTATTACACATGAATGAACTCCCACACACCATGTTCTGTGCTGTTAACCGTGCTGTCTCTTGATTTAGTTTGGTCTTGACCTGGGTCTCTGCCTGGCTTTGTCTATTCAAAAGTGTATTCTCCTCCTGCAGCTCCCCCACTTTCCCCTGCAGCTCGTAGTTTTTCTGCTCCAACTCTACGGCATTCTGGTCAACAAGCCTATGAAACAGCAACACCAATAACATTGTTTAACATGCCCCGGGTTGACTGAATCATCAGTAAGTTTAAGTACATAACATCACAGACATCCAAACATTTTACCTGCGTTGTAAGCGTTCTTCTTCTATTCTCTTCTGAAGCTCATCAGTGATATCCTGTGTTTTCACTTACAAACAAAGTAGACAAGTACATTTTACTGACCAAGTGAAACAGTAAAAGAAACAAGCAGTGTAAAAAGGTTGTTTATTCTACCTGCCATGTCTTTGGTCTTCTCCTCTAAGTTGACTTCTAGTTCCTGCTTCTGTCTTTGAAGCTCTGATACCTGCTGCTTTAACTCAGGTATTACCTGTGCTCCAGAGAAGATAGGGACCAAACAAGTAGGTTAGTATTCACAGTAGAGGATGTACTGCACAGAGTCTAGCACTGTTACAAAGCGAGTTGGTTTGTTTGTTTATTTTGGAGGAATTTCCTACCATGTTTTCAGTGTTGAGCCTGGCCACCTCTAGACGAATGCTTTCGTTCACATTACTTTTCTCCTGGAACAATTTCTGGAGCTGATTGTTCTCGTTTTCAACGTGCTCCATCTTGAACTTCAAGCTCTCTACCTGACTTTCATAAGCCTCCTTTTGAACCTTCTGGTGGCTCCCCAGCATGCTACAGTAATATAAACAAACATTTAGAAACCAACTTCATGGGTTTACTGAGTGGCATACAGTTTAGACCAGTATCAATATAAAGTATCTTGACTGTACTCCATAAACAGAAAATGTAAAGACCTGGTAGCCTTCTGCAGCCCATCAAACACTGTCAGTAGATCCCCAACCTCATTTGGCTGCTCCGAAGAATCTGCGCTTAACCTTTAGAACAAAAACACGAGTTGAATTTATAGTGTAACCTTAAACTTCCAAGTGTAGCATGCAACACAACGTAAAAAAAGTTCACCTTGAAATGGTCTCTTCTTCAACTATGTCACCTAGAAGTTGCCTTGTAATCACACTCATTTTAGCTGCGGAGTAAAGGATACATTTCATTCATTCACAAGAACCAACTGCATTATAAAACATACTGTATTTATGTAGAATGCATAAATGCCCTGACACACGCATGAGGATACTTTTAACCTATTCCATTGTGTACCTTTAACTTGTTCCGACTGCTGCTTCAACTTCCTATCAAGCTCATCTTTCTGGCTGTGCAGGTTATGGAGGTCTTTCCTGAGGTCAGGTATCACCTTGACATGTTTGGTGAGCTGGAGCACCTGTTCCTGGAGGTCTGCATTGGTTTGGCACCCCTCCTCAATCTGCAGCTGCAGGCGGACCCTCTCCTCTTTCAGCCTCCGTATCTCCTCTTTCAGAGCCTCTACCTCTTTTTCATGGTCCTCCCTCTGGATCTCTATGTTGTTCTCTGCAATTCTGAAAACAATGCATTACGTCAACCATATGAATACATGAGATATTATAGATTTTTAATGATGATAAAACATTTTACCATGTATTGAAGACTTAATAAGCCTTATAAGTAGTAATACTTTAAACTTAGGTGACTAACTTTCTTAGTCGTTCTTCTTTTTCTTTGTCCTCCTGGAGAGTTCTCTTTATTTCCTCAAAACCATCTGCAGATATAGATTGTAACAAGGATTGGTTAATATTGAACAAGATAATTCAATGGGCCTAAGAATTAATGTACTTTATAGTTGTAAAAACCTTTCACCTTTCATTTCTTTTGTGGAATGTACTTTCTTTTGCTCTACGCTCTGCTTTTCCAGGGTCAAATTCTCGTTTTCTTTCTGCAGAATGGCTATTTTCTTTTGGAGGCAAAATACAATAGTCTCAGCAGCTTACAGTCAATCTATGAAATGGTAATTCACCCAGACACAATCATCTTCTTACCTGGCTGGCCTCTTCCATGGCCTTCTTGTCCCGCTCTTCGAGGGCTTTCCTCTCAGAGACTGCCTTTCCCAGTTGGGCCTCCACACTAAGCAGTTTGTCCACGCCGTGAGAGTGAGCATTAGCCAGGCCAGTTAGCCTCTCCATCAGACCTCGGTTCTCTTTGCTCTGTAGGGTTATCACACGATTAAAACCATCCATAATGTTCAATATACTGTATATTCCCTAACTTGGAGGTATTCTTGCCTGTTCTTCCAGCTTCTTCCTGAGCTGTTGCACTCTGTAGGAAAGCTGAACATTCAGCACCAGCCGACGCATGGTCTGGAAGCGCCGGCGGGCCAGCCATGCTCTGGCGTACTTCTGCAGGACCAGGGCTTTCTGCTCTTCTACCATCTACCAATGTAATCAAAATAACCAGAAATACTAAAAATATGTAATCAAATTATATTAATTATCACTTAGAACCTAATTACCTTCATCAATTTTAACTGCATGACAATAAGACCCCCAAACATGAATTTAATAATGGGACCTTTTTATATTGTTTGCGGGCTCTCCATCCCCTTGTGAATGCTTGTATAGTCACAGTGGCTAGTTGAACTAGCAAGTAAATCTGCCTCATGCGGTAGCCTCTCCAATGCCTCTGGATAACCAGCGATGCCCAGCCACGCTTTAGTGCAGCAGCATTCACTGTTTTACTGCAGCAATGAAAAAACAAATAACCAAATGGATTCAAACACAAAGTTTAAAAGAGCAAAGTATGTGTTACCTGTCTGTAAGTGGGGGACTTCAATTAAGTATAATGAAACTGTGGAATATTAATATTACAAATATGTAATGCATACCGAATTTGCCTCTTGCCATGAATATACTGTTGGATGACAATGGCTGCCTCTCTCATGCGTTGGTACTTTTTCCTCTGACGCCAGCCACGGACATGCTTCTGGATGGTTACACAAGCCCCTCGCAGCCGGTCCAAACGAAGCTTCTCCAGGTAAGCCACTTGACCCGCGCGGAAAAAGATCTTGGTTCGACCAAACTTGTACTGGTTGGAATCCTGTAGATGGTGGACATGAGCATGTGGGAGAACTGATCTATGAAACTTTAAAACTAATTTAATGCAGATCAGTTAACAGGCTTGCAGCTTAAGCGAACTAATTAGGAGTTACTATAGATTCTTTAGGGGGTGAAATGTATCTTATATGGTAACTCTCTTTGAAAGTGTTAGTACAATTCCACCATAGGTTTTATAATACATAAACTGTCTGAACCTGAGAAATATGTTCCAATAAATTCTATCAATTTCCCACCAAAATGTTTTGTTGTTAATTAAGTGTGAAACATTATACTGATTGCCACCCATTAAAGAATGTAATGTTAATGATACACTCACCTGAATTAACCTATGCAGCACTGTCATGCATGTCTGCTTCCTGTCTTTCTGACCAGTCTCCTGATGTGTCATCAGTACACTGTAGCGACTGTAAAACTCGATATAGGTCCACCTGCCAACCACGAACATGTTTGTGACTACAACATAGAGATGAGGAAGTAGGAAGAAGGATGCAGTTTTAATATGAAGCCATGGGTCAAAGGTCACCTAGAGGGGTAGCTTTGCGCACTGATGTGAATAGTCTCCAGGACTCCACAGGCCCGGAGCTGCTGTACCACTCTTTTGGAATCGTAACTAAAAAAACATGGAGACACGCACAAAATTGAGCACTGAAGGGAGACAGACAGATAAACAGAGGATGAACTAAGTGGAACTATGAAATTAAATGATCATACAACTCAAAATATAATTTGATGTAACTCTAGGTAAATGTCACTGACTCGAATGGGAGCTTTTCATCATTAGGTTTGATGCAGCGTACATAATGAGGGGTGGTGGCATTCAGTGTCTCCATTAGAAGGTACAGAGAACTTCGGAACTGCAAATAAGCACAATTGTTAGGAAAGACTAACAAGCACCTTGGGCACACTTACAGTACAAGGACAAGGTAAATACTGTATGGAAAATCATGGACTTAATCTTTCTATGGAAAAAGTAAACATTAGCACCTTATCTCCCACAGTGGTCTTTAGCTGTTTATTGGTTGGCTTCACCCCAGCTCTCGCAGGCTTTACTTTGAAGCCTTTGGAGTCCATTTTGGAGCTTTTCACCTCTTCTTGGAAAAATTTGGCCAGAAAAGGGAACTGATAAGATTCCCCAAAAGGTAAAAAAGTGGCAGAGGAAATAGATATTGGTTAGGTTTATTTTAAAGCAAGATTTAAGATTACTGGTTAATTCAATTCACTAAAACGTTACTAAAAATGCAATTTTGTTGTATGGAATAGAGCAGTTTATTTCAAGCTATACATTTATCTAGAATAATTTAAACATGCAATGGGTGATTATAATACCTTGCTGACTCTCAGTATTTCAACCAGCTCTTCATACAGTGTATCCCTGTTCTTCTCCAGAAAACCTTTGCATTGATACTCTACCTGTAAAGAGAGAAGTATTTCAAAGCATGCCTGTAGAGCTGACATTATTGAAATACAAAAACATCTAAAACAACTGATACAACCCCTGTTTTGTAATAGTGAAATCAATGTACAAAGGGCTTTTGAATGCACCTTGTCTGCAAAGTGCTGAATCAAAAAACCCTCATTAGATAACCTTGGCTTCTCAAACAGTGGGTTGACATCCAGATAGTTATACAGCTTTTGAAGCCAGTTATGATCTGTGCCCTGGGGAAACTGTAAAACACAAAAACTTAGAGTGTATATACAGAACATTTCTGACAAATGAATCAGAGCATACTAAATGAATCAGAGCACATTTAATGCATATAAATGAACAGCAGCTCTTTTGGAACTTACTAGACATTCTTCATCAAGTAGATCCAGAATTCCCATCTTAGCTTCAATGAGGTCAATGACAGGTTGATTGTCATAGAAATCTATCAATGTCCATGGAATATCCTCTTTCATGTACTCCTCTTGTTCCAGTTTAAAGACATGCTGACGATTTATAACACAAAAAGATAAATTAAATAAACCCCTAGATGTCTCCTGTCAAAAACCTCGAACTGTGTATGATAATGTTACCCACCAAATTGAACTGTTGTTGAAGTTTCTCATTGGCATAGTTAATACAAAACTGCTCAAAACTGTTGATCTCAAAAGTTTCAAAGCTAAAGAAAAAATCCAGAAAGAATATCTGACCAGGATGACAAAATGTAACATATGGTATTAAGACGTGTGACAGTGTGAAACTAAAAAGCTTCCAGCATATGAATTACCCATAGATATCAAGCACTCCTATGAACGTCTGCTGCTTGCCTGCGACCTGAAGGACAGTGTTGATCTTATGGATCACACTGTCAAACAGGTGGGCATAGATCTGCTTGGCTAGAGCGTCCAGGCCATTGACTGCTTGGTCTTTGTTCACTGGCTTCACCACTGTCTCTGCAACCAGCATGATTCTGCGATGGCACAACCAACGACACATTCCCTCCACACTCACACTGAGTAATTCACAGAACGCGACCAAATGCGGATCACTAGACTGGGAGGGACACAATCTGGGTTGACAGGTGATCTCTAGAAATACTTTAAAACATGCAATTTAAAATTAAAATTGTGTTTTTAGTAGCTGCTTTTAAAACTGTAAATTACTCACACTAATGAATGATTTGTCATCTCCAACCTTTCTTATTTCTACATTTCCCAAATGCAGAATCGCTGCCAAGACCTTGAACACATCTGCCTGAAAGTCCTCTTTTAAACCTGAGGACCCAGTCAACAGAAGGTGTCAGCATCAGATGGATCTTGTTGGTCCTAAACTGGACTGTCTTAGGTGTGAAGGGACTCCTCTTACCCAGCAGAGAGAAGGTCTTCTGCGTCTCTTCCATGTCTTTCCTGTCATCCACACCTTCAATGGTGACCTCCCCACCCATGGAGGTGTACCGGAACTGTTCTGCACTTACTATAAAGGAAAAAGGGGTAGTGTAGTGGTTTACCTAGAGTGTTATACTTCAAGCTAAATAGCATTGTATATTTGCTTTATTTCTTATTGATTAACCATTTCAGATTTGACAAATCAGACTCACCCAGTCTCAGGCTTTTGAAATCTGGCTGATCTGCACAGGCACACATCTGGTAGAAAATGTGGTAGTTTCTCTCTCCCTCTGCCTGTAGAGGAAATGCTGAATTGTCATGGACAGCTACAGTGAATTATTATATGTGCAATAAATAATTGTGAATTCCAGTATATCACAATTAAAAAAGAGGAACACCTGAAAAACCACTCTGGACTTCTCTAGAAGATATGTCCTCATGTTTGCCCCAATAATCTGGTACCTCCTGTCAAAGCTGATCTCAGTATACTTTCCAAAACGGCTACTGTTGTCGTTCCTAGTTGTCTTTGCGTTTCCAATGGCCTGACAAGTGGTGACATTTGGTATGATATAATAATTGATGTAATACAATTGTTAGCAAAGCACTATGTAAACAGACTGCAGAACATATCTTTATGTACACATATCTAATTATGAGACTTAATCATGCTTTATTATACCTCTGTTATTGGGTTAGATGCCAGAACTTTGTCTTCCACTCTTGTTTGGCTCCCTGATTTGCTGACAACAGCGAAGTACCTCATAGCATATCGAGCAGACACGGTTTTTCCAGCTCCCGACTCTCCACTGACAATAATTGACTGGTTCTTGTTGTTTCTAAGAGAGGAATGATTTATGTTCCAGATCCATGTCCTATGTTCTTGCTCTGAGAAATTATTCTGTAGGCCTATATCCATTACTTTACCTGGCCATCTGTTTGTAAGCCTCCTCTGCAACAGCAAAGATATGGGGGTCCATGTCCCCCATGTTCTGACCTGAGTATGCGTGGATAACTGCATCTCCATAGATGTGCACCTGTTTGTATGGGTTCACTGCAACCAGGATGATACCTAAAACAAAGAAATAAGGCACAATCTGAGTACAGTATTTAAACCACACTGATCTGCAATCGGCTGTACTATAACAGGGTTTACGTTATAAAAGGATTCCTATTACAGTACCACAGTAGGTGTAGATGATTCTGGACTCTACAAAGCGCACTTTGAGGTTGTGTAGGACTGCAGGCTCATGGAGGTAGCTGAGAGCAGTAAGGTCATTCTCCCCCACTAATATGTCAGGATTGCGGAGGTGAGGAAGTTGTGGTTTGGCTGGGTCCACAGGGTACAAGAGCTCCTTTGAAGTAATAAGTTATTAATAAGGTGAGTGCTGTATAGTGTCATAAAGCCCTAATGGGATCTATTTATTATCAATACGATCATACTGCATGCCTTTATTCTGGGTAAGCCACACATAGGGTTCTACTTACAGTTCCATCTTCTACTAGCAATTCTAGACTATCCTCTCCTGGTAAGTAGTCTTCAGTAATTTCCGCTGATTTCCAAACCTCATGGTCATCTGGAATCCACACTCTATTGTACTAAGGATGCAGACATTCATTACATTTATTAGAAACACTGATACATAAGGAATTGTTCCATGTGCTGTTCCATATGTCTGGAGGGAAAAACTACTGTTCCTTTCATCTCAGGGTTTGTCTAGTAAGAAACCAGGTGGATTATTTAATATTTATCACGTCTTACATTTTTAGAATGTGAAGTAAAATGGTGACTAACAATTATTTCGGTAGTAAGATATATTGTATAGCACCAATGTTGAATGCACGATGAATGACATTCAGTAAAGTTACCTACCTGAGTATAAAGTTCCAGCAGAGCCATGGTAAAAAAATCATTGGTCTGTTCGCATTTGCCACAGGCTAAATTTATCTCTTATATTTGTTTTTATTGAATATCCATTTTCCTTTGCAGAAGTTGTACCACAATTTGCGTGAATCATTTGTGTTAATAATACAGTAACTTCCCTGGGTTTTGCCCACCTGTCGTTGCACTTTGACTTCCTTGCTCGCCTGTTGGTCTTGTGACAGCTTGACATAATGGGTGTGTCCGTTTGCACAACTAGTCAGACAACAGAAGAAACAGGATACATTCCTAAGCAACAACAGTAAGCTATTTGGCTATGCGGAATTCTGGGAAAAGCTTGGGAATAACATCTACTCCGACAGTAGGCAACTCGCGAAACGCTTTGTAGCTGAAATGCAATAATTCGCAACGAAACATTATAAACATGCATAATTGTGAAGTTACTGTTGACTTGAAAATACCGGTAACAGATAGTTCATAGCGAATAATAAATGCAGATAAAACAAATATACAGTCCGCAAGAAATAATCAATAACTGTATTCTATTTTTTGCTATATCCAGCATTGTATGAAATGTCTTTGATTGCGAAAAATAGCTCATTTCATTGTGCAGAGTACAATAATGTTTAAGACTTAAGATTTTTTTCCCATTTCACTTCCAACGTATAGTGTGGAATAGAGACTAGTATCTTACAATGCTAACACTTATTTGGTACGTTTACATAGATAACCAACAGAGTGCTTTTAGTAAAAATAACATATTTTGATAACATTTTTTATATTACCCCAATCTCTTTTTTTTTTAAGCAAGCTGTACAACTTTTAGAGAAGGCACAGTAACATCACAATCAATGAACAGACATTTAAAACAGCTCCTCTTCGGGCAAAATTGCACTTTGGCCTGAGGTTCTGGAGCCATGTGAAGTTCATGGGTTCTAGACACGGATGAGGAAGCTCAGGTTGAGACTACTTGGGATTTGGATGCTCTCCAGGGCCAGCGAGGACGGAGAGAAGGGGAAACTGATGATGAAGACCTTCTTGGAATCCATGAGCAGCATGGGAGACTCCACTCTTCCTTTCAAAAGGCCCTGAGATCAATTTAAAAGGGACGATATCATTGTGGCATTCACTTCAATAATTACTTGTCATCCTTGATATAACAGCAAGTGTAAAGTGACTGAAATTCAAAACATGAAAAGCAACGCAAACTTACTTGAATGGTTCTTATGAATGATATTGAAACTCGTTCCTCAAATTCAATCACTGGAGTGTACAAGTTAAGGACTTTCACAATCTGGTGGCAGACCACACAATAAACAAACACTGTTAGAATATCACTCTCAGCTTTCACAATGTATCGGACTCTCGCCCAGCCTCCTACCTGTACTGTGGTGAGGGCGGTGCACATTGTGCAGATAGCCCTGGCGTCCTCCTCTGTCTTCTTCTTGACCTGCAGCAGTTGAGCGGCCTGGACCAGAGGTTCTAGGGTCTCCTTGGCACCGCAGTCTGCCAGCTCCCTTTCCCCCAGCCACTCCTCCAGCTGCCACACGTTGTACCTGCAGAGGGTGGAGACAAGAGAGGCACCGGATCAGGATAAAGCCTCGGGTCTTTTGCCAAAACTTGCCTTGCAACAGCATCTTTAACACGGTATTGGTGTAGCACCATAGACGTTAAAAGCCTACCAACACTCCAGTAGGCAGCAAGTTAGTGGACTGAGGCAGAAGTGATTTTTACAGCGATCGATTATGAAAATATCTATCAGAACATGCCTAGCTAATCACACCACTTTTTTAGTACAACCAGCTTAGATTTAGCCTGTCTCTATCTAATTCTGTACCTGATCTGCAAGCCTTTGCTCCAGGAGCACATGTCCTTGCGCAGCAGCAGCTGGTTTAAGGTGGCAGCACAGATTATGTAGAACTGCTGCTTGACCACCTGGCGGATAATGTCCTTGTCCATGCTGTGCTGCGTCATGGTGGTGTGGAACAGGCTGAGGCGCTGCAGAATGGAGTCCACTGTCACCGTCTCCTCCCCTGGGTTGCTAGACGTTCTCTTCCTCAGCCCCGTCGGTTTAGAGCCCATCACTCCTTGAATGGGTTCGTGCTCCAGCATGGCGGGCACTGCAGGTACATGGTGGGGAATGGAGACGGTAAAGAGAGAGGGGAGAGGATATGGCCACTTACTGCTTCATCCTACGAGGTAGATTAGTGTTGTTGCTTTCTTCAATGGATTTTTGTATTTCTCTACATTCAAACACAAAAAGATTTTTAAATAAGAATGAGTTGAAGTTGAAGTGAAAAGACGTTCTGGCCATGGCCTCACCTATGAGAGGCTGCAGCACCTCCTCCAGACACTTAATAAGCTGCTGATAGATTTGGATGGCCAGGTCACTTATCACCTGCTGGTACTCTGACAGGTCAAAGTTACTCAGGCAGTGCTCATTCTGCCTGGGGGTGTTGTGCGTCATGTACACCTGTCATGTTATCGACAGAGACATTGTGGGCACGTACACGTTTAAAACAACTCACATCATTTTGCATGCAAGTAATGTAAAAACTTTTATGCAAATATAAATATTGATTACACACAGTATTCATAAGTAATAGTTACCTCATCTCCACTATACTGCCTTAGACAGTGCAGGAAGCGACAAGTGTTGGCCAGCCAAAAAGATACGGTCTCAAAGTCATTCCCTCGCCTCTGTAAACAGAGATCATGCACTGAGAAGTCTCACAACTTTAAAAGCAGCATCCTCACCCCAACATCGCGCCGCAATAGGGGACTAAAGAGTGTACCTTAACCACCCCCTTGATACTGTTGATGGTAGAGTTGAGCAGCGTGCTGACTCTCTGGTCATCGCTGGTGTAGTCGGCATGGCGCAGGCACATGAACAGGATGTAGGCAGGCAGGCCTGGGATGAAGTTAACCGCCACGCCTCGAGGTTTCAGGTCTGATGTGGCCAGAACACAAACAAAAATATCACTAGAGAAGCGTGAACTGAAGTCATATGAAGTATTTTTTATATATACTCTATATGTATTTTACATAA
The DNA here is from genome assembly GCA_036023535.2 of Galaxias brevipinnis. Classification (NCBI taxonomy): domain Eukaryota; kingdom Metazoa; phylum Chordata; class Actinopteri; order Galaxiiformes; family Galaxiidae; genus Galaxias; species Galaxias brevipinnis. The sequence continues at coordinate 61,005 of JAVQIZ010142198.1, read as the reverse complement.
TCAAAATGGTTCCTCCGCCATTATGATCGGGTGAGAACACAAGGTGTGAAAGGGTCTGACATACCAACGATCAGGTTCTTTGTCAGTCGGCTCTCGTCTCCACTGTGAAACTCTAGCATGCCCTGGAAGTCCCGCTCCTTGCGGGTGATGGCAACAGGACTGAGAGGGCCGACACCTTTGGGGACTGTACTCTCCCGCTGAATGCCAGCTATGATAACCATAGCAGAAAGAGATTTACTACTGTTTCAATAACATCTTCTTGATACCATTATTCCACTAAAGAGAAAATTGAAGTGGTATACTGTATGCATGTACCTTCATAGTCATCAAGCCTTTTCAAGTGATGTTTGAGCTGTTTTTTCAGTTTCCGTATTGTCTTGTCCTGCTGTCCTTGCTGTTCCAGGAGGTCCTACAAGTGTATATGCATATCTTAGTCTGTAAACTAACAGTGCAGAACAGAAAGAGTTATGAGGAGTGTTTGATGTACTAACCAGGTTCTCATTGGTGAGGCGTGTGATCTCGTGCTGCATACTGGCCTCAATGCGGGCTCCTTCGGGCAGTATTAGGCCCTGCTCCAGGAGTTTCTGCAGCTTTGCGTTCTCCTCCCGCACCTTGCGCACCTCCTCACGCAACACCTCGGACTCCTCCTGGTGACTACGCCCCTGCACTTGTAGCTCGGCCTCAAGCACTCTGCAGGGGAAATAGTTGTCATTACGTCTGATGTTACTTGAAACCGTCCCTCGACCCCTAGTAGCTTTTCTAAAATGTACCTGTTGGTCTCTTTCAACCCCTCATAAGCCAGCCAGAGCTCGCCGTCCTCGTTTAGGGTATGGACGTCAGAGGCAGATCTGAGGAGCATAACACGGAAAGTAAGTAAGTAAAGAAATAATAAATAAATAAATAGATAATTGAGACACTATATCCTTATATATAATATATATCATATTACATTTTATATATATATATATATATATATGTATGTATATATATATATATATATATGTATGTGTATTTATGTACTGTATTTGAGTAAAGGTACGTCCCATGTTTACCTGTCAAGGTCTTGCAAAGGTGGGATTTCACTAATATCAAATTTGAGCCCTTCTCCCAATGATGAATCCTACAACAAAACAGACGATTGAAATCCAATTATGGCCCCCAAAACACTTACGCAACGTCAACAAGTTGGATTGACAGGAAGTGAATTGCCGACCTTGTGTTTGAGTGCTTCCTGGCGCACCATGTGGGAGCGCAGAAGCAGCACCTCCTCCTTCCGCATCTCCAGCTCCTCGTTGGATGAGTTGAGCTGCTCCAGAAGCAGGTCATAAGGCAAGGAGCCTGGGCTGGGGGGAGGCGCCGCAGCGTCTCCGCTTTGGGACAGCGCCTCCCGCAAGTCACTCAGGTCCTGCTTCAGCCTCTTGTTCTCTGACTCCAGCTCCTGACGCTAGGGAGAGGACAGATACTTTTAGGAGGAATCTCAACGTTCACAATATCTCATCTCAAGTACAGCAGATGATTTCCTAGATGGATTATACCATTGTGTAATCAAGTCATCCTTACCTTCAGACCTTCCAGGTCCAGCTCTGCTCTGCCAGCACTCCTCTGCTCCTCAACTTCCTTTCGAAGAACACAGGTAATACAATATACCATAAAATCTTTAGTTTGACTTGCACTCCTTATTGGTTTCAATGTAAAGAGTGCAGCGAGCACAACGTTAATACGAGCACAGCTTACCTTGGCCTTTTCGTTCTGAGCATCCTCTCTCTTATCCAGCTGGTTCAGCAGTGAATGTTTCTCCTGCTCCAGCTCAGTCACTCTCCTCTGGAGCTTCAATAGGATAGGCATGTCCACCACTGACTCAGTGACATCCTGCTAACACACAGCACGCACAGTGATTACTGGCAATTGATGTTTTATTTTTCACCAAGCGACATCAGACCTTCAACCAAACTAAACGAAGCATAAGCATCCATTTTATTTAGGAAAGCCAAGCCGTGTCATTCAAATCACACTAACCGAGCCTTTCATTCTCTCTGTGTCCCATCAAATCAAGTTTAGTTAAAGGCCTCATAATTTATTGTTCAAAAGATTGCCAAAGTAATTATATCAAACAGTGGCAAAAAGTGGTTCAGACCACTGTATTGTACATCTCTTTCAACATTATATTACCATCGATACTAATTCAATTTAAATATGTGCCATTACCTCTCTATGAACGGAGCTATCCTCTCCCTCGGCAAAGCCGGAGCTGTGAGTGCACTCTGACTCATTGCTGCTGTAGTTGGAGTCCGTTCTCTTGTGGCCCGGTTTACTTGTGTTCTGTCCAAGCGTTGCACAACATACAAGATCGAAACCATTAGTTCAGCTGTGTGCGCCACTGACCTTTCACTATGTTCTAGAGCAGGCCCGTTTTAAACCCTACCCTCTAGGTTTTCACTCCAATCTTAAGGCAACTCTCCTGATTCTTCTAATTGCCTACTCCAGTTGACTTTGACCGAATAGATTAGGTGAGTAAATTGAGGCTGGAGTGAAAACCTACAGGACCGTAGCTCTCCAGGAGCAGGAATGGACGGTGCCGCTCTTGAGGACCAGTTGAAGCATCGGGGGCTGTGCTCACCAGGTGAATGGCTGTCTGCTCCTTGAGGTCTGCGTAGCGCTCCTCCAGCTGCCCGTGTTCACTCAGCAGGTTCTGGTAGCGCGAGCGCTCCTCCGTCAGGTCACTGTCCAGTTGCTTGCAGCGCTCCACGCTGAGGCTGGTCTCTGGGAATGACATTTGGTGCAAACTTTAGTCATAGACATCTGATGGTAGGGCCATTGGAGGTCGGTGGCTGTGGTATGGGACTACCTGCTATCTGTTGGCCTTGTTCTTGGATCAGCGTGTTCAGGTCTTCCCTCTCACGGTTCAGCAGGCTGTTCTTCTCATTCAACTCTTCTACCACCTAGTGGTGACAAAAGCTCATTATAGCCATTCTCACTGCAGAATATTCAGGTGCACAATGAGAATATCATGCCATAACAGTCCCAGTTGAAGAGGAGGCTCTAGCTAGTTCTACAGCCCACCGTACCTGTTGTGTATGCTCCTTGTAGACTCTTGCTTGCTCCTCCACATCCAACTTCTCACTCTGGGTGGTCTCCAGCTCCTTGCGGAGAAAGGTCAGCTCCTCCAGCAGGGAAGGCACCCTCTGGGCCTTTACCCTGGCCTCCTCCTCAGCCCCTCGCAGGCGTTCCAGCTCTCTCCCCAGTCCCTCGCTCTCCGCTGCCTGGGACTTCTCCACAGCACTCAGCCTCTCGGTATGCGCTCGGTTCTCCTTGAGCTGCAAGGAGAAACAAAGACGCATGCTGACCATGTGACACTGCACAATTCTGTAATCATCTGATGTAGAAATGTAATGAAAAACATTTTTGGAAAGTTCACAATAAAACAATTTGGACTAAAGTTTGGCTTAAATGTGCATAGTGGACAATGTTTGAATGTGTCCGCTTGAACTGTTTTCCATGTGACATTAAATTTGTTGGATATACACCTTCACTGTTCCTCTTTTGGTTCTCTTGACTTTGCGCGCTCACCTGCTCATCAACCTTGCGCTGAAGCTGAATGATCTTGTTTTCCATTCCCACGTTGAGCTTCTTGAAGTGTTCCACCGAGCGTGCCTCCACCCGCAGCTTCTTCAGCTCCCTCTTAGCGAGCACGCGCCGCACGCAGCTCTGGAGCAGGACGATGGCAGCCAGGATGCGCTTGCGACGGCATCTGGCCAGCCAGGTTCTTGCACACCTCTGGATGACCAGAGCCTTTCTCTCGTACATCAGCTGAAGGTGGAGCCAGGGTTCAAAGATAATCAAATAACGTTGAAGCCTGGTCACTTTGATAGTGACAAAGTTCTTATAACAGAAAATAGAAACCGAACTCTTACTGGCATGTCAATAAACACTGTTGTAGGGTCTTAACTTCACGGACCTAGTCGGTGGACAACGTAGATGCGAAGCGTAAATAGTACCTTATAGTAGTGCTGTCGCGCCACATAGGCCCGTAGGTAACTCTGGATGATGAGGGCTGCCCGCTGCTGCTGCAAGTAGTGTCTCCTGGCCGCCCACATACGGACGCTCCTCTGGATGATGACGGCTGCTCTGGTCCTCCGGAGCAGCATAACATAGCTGCCAGGAAAAATTAGGAAGTTTCAAGAGATCACATAAATGGCATTGAGATACAACATATCTCTGTTGCGGAGAAATGTCTCATCTCAATAAGAGGACCTGTCCAAATACATGACTGAAGTGAGTAGGCAATCATACGTGGTCTGTCCACTCACCGACGAGCCTGGTAGCTCCGGGTGTGCTTCTGGATGGTGATGGCAGCTTGCCTCATCTTCAGGTAGTGCTTGCGGGCCAGCCAGCAGCGGATGGTTTTCTGGATACGGACGCAGGCGGCACGGAGCTTGTCCGAGCGCAACTTCTCCAAGTAAGCAACCTGACCGGCCCGGAAGAAGATCTTGGTCTTGCCAAACTGATACTTGTCATGGTCCTGAGAAGAGAAGCGAGACTACCTAAATTCAAAGTTTAGTCCAACGTTACAATGCTATAAATGGGCCTGTCTTAATTTTCCCTGCCATACCTTGATCAGCTTCTCGAGAACATTCTGGCAAGTCTTCTTGAAATCGGAGAGCACATCCTTTAGCTTCATCAGAACACGGTACCGACTGAAAAACTCTTGATAGGTCCATCTGTGATTCAGACAAATGCACTCTGTTGTTGACATGCTAATAGAAACATTCAGTAATGATATGTCCCCTTCTGTGAAGGATGAATAGCCTGTTATGTATGCAGTTGGATTGTAGTGTTTGCCCATCTATTAATGCTTCTGATTGCCTTACATCAACCAGTTCCTTGGGATGGATGTGAGTGTGCTACCTGGAGGGAAAGCCTGCAGCTGAGATACGGATGGTCTCCAAGACTCCGCAGGCTCTAAGCTGTTGCACGGCCCTGGAGTTGTCCATTCTATCACAAAGACACCATACAACATCAATGAGCTTATTCACCACTCTTAGGACATAACAAACGCCACACTAATCCGTCTGATCCAGCATGGTACAAACTGATTGTATCAGGTAAAGGGGGATTTTAGCTAGCTCACGTGAATGGGGCTTTGAGGTCGTTTGGCTTGATGCAGCGGACATAGTGTGGGGTTGTAGCATTCAGTGTTTCCATCAGTAAATTCAGGGAGTTGCGGAACTGGAGAAACAGTTATGTTGAGAATGTGGTTTAATGTAACAAGCCAAGGGAAATGTAATAAATGATTAATTCTAGGAACCTAAGAAACTGTTGAATTATTTTCCCGCTCTGACAGGCGGTTGAAAGTCTAGTTAAAGGAGGTTTACTGCATTTTGCTGCTGTTGGCTTACCTGTGCATTTGTTCCGCTGTCCCAACTTTACCTTACTGTAGTTTTACAGTTCACTAGATGAAACTTAGGTAGTACTACCAAACAGGTGCCTCACATCGGACGCTAATGTTTGGCATGACCAATGCAGCCATAAATGCTAGGTTGTACGTCAACTTGTCTGGTCTCACCTGAAGTCCAACACTTTTCTTGTGCTCTCTCTGAGCTTGACTGGGTCGGCCCATTTTGGTGCTGGTGGAGATTGGAGCTTTGTCCTCTTCAAAAAGCTCCAGCAGCAAGTCAAACTACAAAACATAAAAGAGTTTTTGATTTGTTCTGCAACTGCCATTACATAAATGACCAATAGATGGCAGTTTTACCCATTTGTCAGGGTTTCAACATAATCAAGAGCCTGTTTCTACAGCTCCGGGGTGTGTGCCCTTAGAGTTACAACACAATGTATATTGACAGTGTATCATCTAAATTATAATAACTGTTGACACATTTTGACTGTGACACAAATTAAACAAAACCCTAAACGAATGGTACGTGTTTATGAACAAACAACAAAGCCACCTTGCTCAGCTTTAGCACATTTATCTGCTCCTCGTTGACTGTGTCCTTGTTTTTCTCCAGGAAGCCCTCACATTGGTACTCCACCTGAGGACAAAGGGCCACACCGGTCAGACAATGGAAAGAGAGAAGAGAAGGGGGGAGAGGGAGAGAGAGAGAGAGAGATCTTGTACTCTGTGATAAGCAAGAAGCACACAACCAATCTGGAAATGAACAGATTAAGACTGGTCAATGTAGGCTTGTATGATATACAGTAGAAACATTATCTCTGGTTTTCCTTGGTACACACAACAAAATCAGAATGACTTGGTGTCAAGATAGTTTGACGTTATTATTGTCCATTGTTTTTGTAACTTGACTAGTGCTTCTAATTGAAGTGAAACAAAAGAGCAAATAGGTCATCACTAAATCTTGTTTTTGAGGCATGTACCTTGTCTGCAAAGTGCAGGACGATGAAGGCCCTATTGGACATCCGGGGTTTGTCAAAGTGAGCGTTCTGCTTCAATAGGGTATTGTACATTTTTTGGGCCCATGAGTCATCAGAGCCCTTAGGCATCTGAGGAGTAGGCGAGACAGGGAAAGAGAAGAGAGAGAGAGAGCAAGCACACATCAAGATGAATCAGGAGTTACTCACATCCTCTTAAAGTGAACACTGCTATGAATAAAGTACGGTATGAGCGTTGTTACTTTGCACTCCTCATCCAGCAGATCCAGGATTCCCATTTTGACCTCAATTAGATTAATGCATGGTTGGTTGTCATAGAAGTCTATCAGAGTCCAGGGGATTTGCTCCTTCATGTACTCCTCTTGGTCTAATTTGAAGACATGCTGAAGAAAAGAATGATATTCATCATGGATTTACATATGCATTCTACTTGAAATGTACAGCAACGAGAGACACCAACCATGTTGAACTGCTGCTGGAGCTTCTCATTGGCATAATTAATGCAAAACTGCTCAAAGCTGTTGATGTCAAAGGTTTCAAACCTACAAGAATAAACAAATCAGAAGTCATAGCTGGAGATCAGGTGACGAACACACATGCTTGTAGGACCTCTAACACACAAATCACAAGCCAAAGGACTGAAACACCAACCCATAAATGTCGAGTACACCTATGAAGGAGTGCTGCTTGATAGCAGACTGTAAGGCCTCGTTGATATGGTCCACAATCCAGATGAAGACTTTGGCGTAGATGTACTTGGCAAGGGCGTCGCGAGCGTTGATGGCGTCAAGCTTGGAAACGGGCTTCACGTAGGTCTCTGTGGTTGTCTTTAGCTTCCTATGACATAACCAGTGGGCCATATCCTCATAGGGCACTCCAAGCAGCTCACAGAACACACCCAGGTGGCGGCTGTCGGGCTGGGAACACAGCATCAACGGAGCATGTAGCAGACCAAAACTAACCGACTAAATCTAGGGCAGAACGCAAAACTAAATCAAGCATGCTGCACCTGATAATGGCATTTCTACACTCTAGGAGGCCTTGGGTGGAAATTGGACTAGTATGTGACCTTTTTCAAGCTGAGACTTTTTCTCACCACAATGGTACTGCTGTCTGCAGTTCGATCTTTCACCTCCACGTTGCCCATGTGGAGAACGGCCGCCAGAATTTGGAAAAGTTCCATTTGACGACTCTCATTGATTCCTGGCATGTACAATTGAATAGAATATTACACAAAAACAATACGGACACCCTTCCATCTTCCAGGTAGGAAGATGTATTCACAAAGCATGACAGGCACCCTAACAACCAAATGGTTTGGTGTAAGTAATTAAACTAGAGTGGGATATAATCACATTATTATGCAGACTAACCTAATAAGGAAAATGCCTTTCGGGTGTTTCTCATCTCTTCTGCATCATTTACTCCATCAATGACTGGACTGTGACCCTGGTTGGTACAGTGGAAGTCATCGGCGCAGCCTTTACACATGAACCATCCGAATTAAGATCAAATGGAATATGCCTGAATAGCTATTGTAAAATGCACATTTAGTGAATTTACTACTTGTCCGTAAAAGCCTTTTGTGCACTTGTAATTAGGATTACAAAAAACTCCACAGAAAAATATTGTACTATGCGGACATAGATTACAGATGGCATGTGTCTATTTTTTAGCTGTCTAAAAAAGGAACACCACTGATCAAGACTTGAAACATTTCTTGAATGTCTGACTAGAGAAATAACAATTATTATTCAACAATAATTTGAAAAACAGAAAGCCAACTAAAAAAAAGGTCCTACTCAATTGAAATGCTTTAAACTCTGATCGATGTGAAGAGGCACACAACTGGTAGAAAATGTGATAGTTTCTCTCTCCTTGGGCCTAAAAAGGAAGCACAGGGTGTTAAAAGCCGAGAAAGCTACTTTGGCACACATAGGTTAATGGTTTCTATAGACTTTTGAAATTCTTATGTGAGCATGCTTGAAATAGTAGGGTTTATATCTTGGCCTAGACTAAGGCAAGCTAATCAAATTCAAATCAGTTCAGCTAATCAAGTTAAAAATAAAAATCCTTAAAATTAAATTCACAACATTAATAACCTATGGCCTCTTTTGTTTAAAGGAATGTGAAGATCAAATAATGTGCCGTGTGATGCTACAGAATATCTTTAGTGCATCCCCTCATGTAAAAGACATGTACTAAAGCCAGAGAGGGGTCCTAAATCCTACCAACATTGTGAAGATAAGATATAGAGTAGAATGTCAAGCAAACCATTTTGCAGAAAGGTTAGTTTAATAAAATATAACCATTCTATAACCAAAAGTGGCGGATGTTACGGTTAACATACAACTAACCAGAGTGCGTATTAAGTAATATTAGGGCTTACCTGGAAAACCACCCTAGACTTCTCCAGTAAGTATGTCCTCATGTTAGCCCCAATGATGCTGTGCTTCTTGTCAAAGCCAATCTCAATATACTTCCCAAAACGGCTGCTGTTGTCATTCCTTGTGGTCTTGGCATTCCCTATGGCCTAGAGAAAAAGAAGGGTGTCTGTATAATTTACGATCTATGATCAATGAAAAATGTTCCATAAACTCACCTCCATAATAGGGCTGGAGGCTAGCACTCTTTCCTCAACGTCAGCCTCACTGGAGGTACCGCTGACTGTGGCAAAGTAACGCATGGCGTACTTTGCAGAGACGGTCTTGCCGGCACCTGACTCCCCACTCACTATGATGGACTGGTTCCTCTCCACTCTGAGAAGTAAAGAAAAACTTGAGAGCTATGTTGATACAGTATAAACAATAACGCAAACATCACAATATTCAGTTTAAGCGTCTGACATACCTGGCCATTTGTTTGTAAGCCTCCTCTGCCACAGCAAATATATGAGGGTCCATGTCCCCCATGTTCTGGCCACTGTAGGCATTGATGATTTCTGCTCCATAGATGTGTAGGCTCTCATATGGATTGATGGCAACCAAGACAATGCCTGAATCGGTAGCACGATAACAGAAATGAACAACAACATGTGTGATGATGCCTGATGCATGAGGAAAAACCTAAACAGAACCATTACTCTAGTAAACATATCACATAAAAGACTATTGTAAAAACGTGTGGAAAAGTAGTGAAGCATACACATATCTTAGTTATCAGCAGAAGATTACACTCCAGAATGAATGATTGCAAGAGTTAGGTAAATATCCCTTTAAGAGCAGACTCTAACTCATCTTAATAATCAGCATAGATTATGTCAGAAGGCAGTGTACAGAGCTCCAAAGTCTACATGGAAAATGATAGTGGTTTAACAGACTGCACATGCTCTTTACCGCAGTAGGTGTAAATTGACTTGGAGTCGATAAAGCGCACTTTGAGGTTGTGGAGGACTGCAGGCTCATGGAGGTAGCTGAGAGCTGTCAGGTCATTCTCCCCCACTAGGATGTCAGGGTTTCTTAGCGGCGGTAAATTGTTGGTGTGGGGGTCTATTTTATATTCAACATCCTAAAAAAGACAAAGGTAAAATATTGGATACCTTAACATGGAGTAAAATATGTTAACAGGCCTACTTGACTATAAAATAATTTCTGGATCCAAACTATGTTATCTCATTCACTTTCAACAGCCAGCTACTTAAATTACAGCCAGACCTAATTTCCATACCTGAACAGCATGTCTAAACCTGACATAGCAGCGGCTGCAGGTAGCAGCAGCTCACAGCAATTCACTGTAGGAATGAAACCCTCCATATTAAGAGCAATTGGTTGCTAATATCACAATGCAAAATTGCAGGCAAGGGCAGTAGCCCAAATTGAACATAATAAAGTCATACACATAAGCACAACACATGACCATTACTGGAACTGGGAGCATGATTGGTCACACATCATTTGGTGTGTCTTGGTGAATTTAGCAAAGCCAAGCAGTTCAGTTATCAGTCATCAGTTAGGTGAATTATGAGAGCCTTGTTCTTTCAGAGAATAATGCTCGCCAGGCAGCACCAATGTGCACTGTTGTTAGTGGGCAGCCTGACAGCAGGCGTTACAACAAACCTTCCTCTCCATTTCCCCAGCACACCCCACCACAGCCCATGGTCCTATCTCACCGTGCCATCCTCTAACTGCAGATAAAGAACTTTTTCCGCTGCAGTGTAATCTTTGGTAAGCTCTGCTGACTTCCACACATCCACAGCATCTGGCAGCCAGACTCGGGCACACTGATGGAGGGACAGAAATAAGCAGGTCACAGTCACTTAGCCACTGCTTAAACCGGATAAGACATTAATTCTTGCGTTGCGGTACCAAGCGGCTGTTATTATAAACATAATCGATCACCACAGAAATTAAGGTTGTTTGCACAAGTTAACGGACTTGCCAAAAGCATAGAGGAAATTGAACATCTTCAACTGAATGAGCTTGACAACACACCAATCCTGTATAAGCTTACCTTTGAGTACAGTTCAGAAGCTGCCATGACCCTCAACTGGCTTATTTATCTTCCAGAACGTAACACCTCTTCCTTAAAGACGACAAGAATGGTTAAATCATTGTCTTACAGTTAACAAGGGCAGATAGAAAAAGAAAAGTAACGGCTTCGGGACTCCATACTTCTTCTGTACTGTGTGCGTGCATTGTGGGAAGACAGTCAGGCTTCAATGTCTCAACATCAGCGTGTGATGACACGTTCTCTTTAAGTATTAGAAGCGTGCCTCCCAGTGGGCAAAACATTTCTCATTCCACAGGTGCGTTGGAATAGCCAGCTTAGTCCACATTTTGTTTGCATCTAGGAACACGTTGTATTAATTCGCTGCTAGAATAGCTACAGTGCGACTGATTAATATCGATTTTCCTACTACGTGAGATACTATGTCATAAAAACAAAAAAGTTTCCCCAAGGACAGTTAAATGATAAATAAGCGGTTTTGAACCAGTGGTCTGTCCAATCTTTTATTTTATTTTTTTTTGCCTATGACACCTGAAAAAGCAAAGTAGGCCAATTGTGAAAAAAAATATTTATTTACAAAATGGCACAGAGTGACAGCACAGTAAATGTAAATGCACACTCCAAACATGTCATTCAAGTGAGTTGCTTGACCACTATACCTAAATGATTCCAGTCAGAAAGTGGCAGACATTTTAGGCTAGTTTCACAGACTAAGATCCTCCAAGTGAGCAAATATTGCCCAAGAGAAACAGCGGTTCATTACTATTAAGGCCATTGTAGAGGTAAGGATGATGGAGATGCAAATTAACAGCAGCTTTTTCAGAGCCGTTGTAGCAAAAAATAACAGCAACTTAACAGTTTAACTACAGCTCTGTGGTTTATACTACTTGCATTCAATCAAATATAGGATTTATGGTGGAGCAGGGAACAGGTGCACTGAGAGGAAGTTCGAAGATTATCAAATAAAAAAACTGATTTTATGTTTAGAGGCCAATCGTTTTCACTGATATTTCTTTTTAAACATACATTTTCAATCACTACAAATAGATTTATAATTTTAGATTTGAACACTAGGACTTAGTTGGACATAACTTACTATAAAAAGTAATCTAGGAGAAACATGTTTAACTTTATCTTAATTGCATTCCTATTGCTCATCTCTTTTTGACACCATATACAGAAAAAGGTGATGAACAGACCATAAGAGAGAGGATTGGAATGGTAACACAATGGGATACATCTATGATCTGTTTATCAGCCAGCCAATTTGCTAGCAACAATAGAGGGTTTTCTCTGAGGCAGGTCCTGAGGTGTTGGGATGTGGTCTCCTGTGATCTCGGCTTTCTCTGCTGTAGCTGTTGGCAACTGCTTATTCTTTACCTTCGCCTTGGCCATATTGTAGTCGCCAGAGTCGAAATACTTTTGCTGCCAAGATAAAATAGCAAAATATGGATAATAAGACAAGAAAATACAATAAACCTATTCTGCTAATTAAACACAAAATGGACCATATTGTAATGGACAGACACATACCCCCTTCTGAAGTCTCTTCCTAAGAAGGTCAGATCCCCCTGGCTTCGCTCCAAGACCAGGATACCTTGCCTTCAGTTTCGCTTCCTCAGATTTCTCTGGACTTATTACTTTATCCTCCATTTCCTAATGACATAACACCAAATAATGAGCAAATAACTTTGGGTACAAAGGGATATTTCTAATCAACCACAGGTAACCACGATTAACGATTAGGTCAACACCTAATACATTACAAAACCAGAAAATCAATGTTAGGGTATCATGAGCTTGCTAACTATCAGCTGGTTTAGACTCAGCAAGCAATTACTCATTACATTAGCTAATGCTAGCCGTCCGAATGTTCCGATCCAGCGACAGCAAATATCGCTAACTTAGCTAGCTACCATACAAGTCCCCCTCCCTACAGCACGAGCTCGTACTCTTATGTCAATACCCTTGATGAACTAGTCGATTGCTTTAGCTCTATTGATGTATTTGAATAATTGGTTTATGAGATGAGATTATGAGATGAGAGTACACTAACTTTGCAGCTTTTCAAATACTAGCTTGCAGCTAACGTCGGATCAGCACCACTGGCTACATTCACAATGACTTGGCTAACCTGTCCACACTAGCTAGCAAACTTAGCTTTTTACGTAGCTATTTCGAACCACATATCATGATGCAAATGTAAAATATACAAATACTATAGACCTGCTGCTCATCGGTCGTTTGTGTTCCTTCCACCTCCTCGGACATAGTTAGCAATATATGTGTTGATATAAGAGAATAATTTTTGAAGGAAGTCAAAGTCAAGCCTGCTTTAGATTGAGCCGCAGTCGCACCCGAATTCTGCTGCACTGACGATGGTAGGGCTACCGGCAACATCAACACTATGACCGGATGTGCTCTCACAAATGGAATGGGCCTGTTATTGTTAGTTTTTCAGAAATGAAGAATGACGTGCTTGCGGCAAATAAACTTGTCTTGTTTTAAACTATAGATTTATAAATATACTGTTCATATGTGTTGGTATAATTAAGGGAACTTAGTCGCTGAATATGTTACTGTAATAGAAACGTACACCAGACTGTCTGCTATGAGTTTAATACAATTATTTGCACAAACACAAAAGTCAGAGGACACATTATTTACATGTATGGCCCCCCCCCCTCTCCACCCCCAAAAAAGGAGAGCTAAAATATGTACATAAAACATAACCATAATCCAGACATGTGTGAACGCAATGTTACATCTTGAAATATTTTTTACTGTTCGTTTAAGATTAATGTATTTTTAACTCCAGTACAAATTGTAACTCGAGTTACATAAGTTATGCACACAGGGCTTAATGTTTTATATCTTGAATACCAGGCATATTGTCCGCCTCAAAGCATTTAAAGACACACTCATTCATAATTCAATTAACAATGGGTAATTAGTCATCAACTCCCATTTCCACGTCTTCTTGCAATTTCTGGACCATCTTTTCTTCCAGTTTGGGTTTTCCTATTAAGACAAATGCCAAATAATTAAATATAAAAACATGAAACAATTTTAGCAAGTGTGAGAGTACCCCAGATGACATTTGAAATGGCTCTTACCTGCATGAGGAGCTCTGATGAGGTGTATGTTCTTCTTTACTTCGCTGATTGCCTCTTCCTTTTCCAATTGTTTGCCCTTCTTCAATCTGTATAATAGAGAAAGAAGGGGCACTTTACAAACAATGCTGTGTGTAGTTATGGAATATTATTGCCATTCCAGACACATTTCAAGAAAACCCCAAAACATTGAAACAATAACCATACCTGTTTAAGATGAATCTTGCTTGTCGTTTCTGTTTTATTTCTTGCACCTTTTTCATAGCTTCCACTGAAAACATAAATTTCATGTAAATTTCATGTACAACACCAAAATTACATTTGCATTAAAACCCTAAGATCAAACAAAGCTTACCAGTCTTTCCCCAAAGTTCTCTTCGGTATTTAACAGGCACATTGCGGCGCTTCTCAAACTCAAGTGAGTTGTCCTGCAAACACATGTTTATTAATACATTTTGAAGCATACAAGTTACTATTCGGCACAGTTTCCTGATATTTTGTATCAGCTATAATCCACATAGGACACAATGTATTAACTTAGATAGGAGCTACTAACCACGGTTAATTCTTTTCCAGCAGCCTTTCGGAACGCTTTGGTCCATCTGGTTTTTCTTGGATTTCTCTTCTTTTTGAAGTTTTTGTGGCATTTAGATTTGCAGAACCGAAACGCCTATAAAAATTAACATTCAAAATTATAGTTTAAGATAAACAGTGCTGGATGTCTAATATCTATAATTTTGCTGCACATAAAACATGCTTTAGAAAAATATTACAAATCGTTTTACACATACAAATCAGTAGTCATGTTCTCTATTTATATAACTTCCTGATTTTGAACGCAAGACTGAAGAGAACGTCGGGCCTCTAGGGGCACTGGAGGCTCAAAAAATAATAAAACATGTCGCACTTTCCACACGAGAGTAACAAATGTAAGGCAGTATTTAAAGTGCAGCCGTTTCCATCTCAACATTTTGTTGATAAATAGTTTTTGCCACAAGCTAACATTAGAAACCAATCAACCTAGTACAGTCAATGATTAAGCCATAATTCTAAATTAACTGACACGATGATCGGACCTCGTAAGCATGGCGATTCCAAGATATGTAGATTATTTTTTGAAATCTAAAATTAAGAAGGCCCCAAAAGGCGCATACCTTGCAATCATTCCGTACAAACATCATTCCATGCCCAGGGTAAACAGGCCCTGAGCAAAAATAGCACTTTTCGATGCGCATTTGGACAAATTAGCGAGCAACAGATCTGCCCAAGCGTTTCACGTGTTTTGCTTACTATCTCACTCGGGGCTCGGTTAATACGTACATCCGGCTTGTTTGCTATTCTGCGCGCTGCTGCTCTCTACTGGACGTGGCATGTATTCGAAATGTACATATACAGTATATATGTTTATTTTGGTATGGTTCCATTTCCCAAATGCCAATCGTAATTTGCAGCCTTCAGGACACGGCACAATTGCTCCCTATCCTGCTCATAGTTTTTGGACAGCGGGGTATTGCATTGTCCTTGCACCAGATTTTCTACTAATGTGTTTTCCTGAGTGCATTAAAATATATAATGAATGTAGACCCAACTATCTCTCTCTCTCTCTCTCTCTCTCTCTATATATATATATATATTCAATTTGTTTAAATGATGACCGTCTTCAGGGTATCAAAAACCTTGGTTGTGAAACTTAGACAAATAAAATACTTAATATGTTTACAATTTGAAATTAAAAAGTGTATGATAAGATAAGGTAGATAACAAAAATAGCTCTAAAATGGCTTTTGTTTCCTTTTTGTCTTTATTATGCATTCCAATTAACAAATTGTGAAATCAAAATGAAATGTTATTTATTTAAAACATCTCTACCAAAAAAAGTTTAAAAAGCTTTAAAAAAGACAACCAAATATCAAAAAAGTCATTTTAGTACAGCTTTGAGGTGAAACTCATAGATGTTTCTTTTTACTTTTCAAGCGAAAAACTAAATACATGATAACAATACACTAACTTGTGTAAAAATGCTTTTCTATTCATCAAAATCCTTGAAAATCATAGCAGTTTGCAAACACTGTATTTAAAATGCATACCAAAGATCAATTCATAAACAAGACATTTCTTTGGTTAGGAATATTTTCTTTTTGAAGATATAAAAAATGATTATGTTGCTCTTCACACACTGGGTTATCATCTTGATAGTCAGAATCCTATTCATCGTCACACCAGGATGGGGAAATATTTGTTAATACAAATACACATGGCCCATTCAACATTAGTGATGATAAACTGTGACCGCTGAAATTTTGGTTTAATCTTTTAAAATCCAACATGTTTCAAAAATCAGCTAGAGCCAGCACTTAGGACCTTTCACACAGTGTTAGTAATATTAATATGTAGTCGTTCTAAGGATAATCTGAAGAAAAATCCCAACCCATCTGAGGAAGCATACAACTCTTTGGATAATAGCATTGGTGTCACTGCTGCAGTTGGCAATGATCTAAAAGGCAAATGGGACACTTGTCCAAGGACATGTGCTAAAGCTTTCACCAGAATAAAGCATCAAACATTTAAAAAAGAAAAGCATTCGCACTATCATTCTAAAACATTTACATAATTGGCCAGACAAACAAAATTTTGGCATCCTCACTGACATTTGATATATTGCTATCTTTTTGGTAACCTTTGAGTATACATTTTTTAACTCTTTCTTTGGGTACATCTTTACATTTTTGGATCACTTAATCTAATATCTGTTCAGCCTTTTGCACATTAAGGCCATCTTAAAGCTTTTAAGGTCAGTACACAAATAATGTCAAATGTTTTTGGCATGATCATACCCAAATATATGTTGACACCATGTAATGCACTTATTAATAACTATATGGTTTGGAAAAAATACTGTAAAACTTAAAAAAGCTTTTTCAACCTTAAAAAATACAATCAAATGTAAATTCAAACAAATGATCTGCATCAACACAGGTTGGAAGACATTCCCATAAACCTTTTCCCTTGAGTTACATATAATACTGCACAATATACTGTAAAATGGAGGTAGTAAGATATATTCTGTACAATAACACAAACTGAGGTAGACAACAAGCATTAGGGGGCTTTGAACTACACCCCTTTGCTCCAGGAGGAAAATATAAATATAATAAAAATGTATCAAAATACATTTCTGAAAATCTTTGGAACATTCATCATGGGTGAGCTTTGGTTTAGGGACAGATAATATCCAATACACAACAAGCATAAAGCCTCAAAAGGAAAAAAAAGGAAATACAAAATCAACATTCATTCACAATCCTGAGGTTTACTTTCTTTTCCATAACCCGATCCTCTTGCACCAAGTAATACACACATGGTGCCTAGATCGGGAAGCAAGGCAGGAACAGGTAGCTTCAGCTGCCAGGCCCTAGTGAGGTTGGGGTCAGGAGGCAGCTGGTTGAGACATGCGCTTGACCGGAAGAGAGACGCCCACCACTGAGAGGCCACAGCGCTCCGACACCTGGGTGGCAGCATCTGGATCAGGATGGTAGTTGTAGTGGGGATGAATAGCCGTCTCGTCCGTTAGCACTTTGAAGCAGGCCTTTCTCTCTTCAGGATCAGGGCTGTCATCCAGCCCGATGGATGGGGACCGGGAGCTGCTGCTGGTAGACGGGTGGCTCATCTCCTCGTTGCTCTCTTCGTTGGAGTAGTGTCCAGAGTCGCCCGTCTCCTGGCTCCCCTCGCTGGTCTGAGAGCTCTCAGAGTCGCGTAGCGGCCCGTAGATCATCTGGCGGGAGGAGGCTTCGAGTGGAGAAGCTCCATCCTTTTCTTCATACCTCAGGACGGTCCTGCCTGCCTCGTACAGACAGGCTCTGTTCTCAACCTACAGATTACAGCCATAAAGAAAAGCAGGATACATAAAGAAAAGCAGGATACATTTGTTTTCTTTTACTTCTCTAATAGGATTGAGACATTAACCACTTACATCACTTTGATTTGTATTGGACGTCTCTCTCTTGAGAAACAACCACCTCTTACTGTGATGGCTTCCGCTGACTGGACCTGGCCTGCTTATTACCACATTATTGCTTCCCTGAAGGATAGACCGATAGAAAGTACATATAAGGAAAACAGACTTTTGATTCGACTGAGAAACCTCTAACCATAGTTATTTTATGACAAGCAAGTCTCCTTAAAATCCTCATCCTTCATAAGTTAGATGTTTGTTAACGCGTTAATCTTGCAGAGCCAATTCTGACCTTGGTATCAATGAAATGTCCTCTTATCATAGGCATAAGGGCCTCCACGTTTTCTGCATCGCGTTGACTGGCCACGGAAAAATTTGCGTGTGGACCTTCACCATTCAGCACACCAATGACCTTAGGGCTGGAAGATGTTTCATTAGTTGGACAAGTGCAAAATAAATTAGGGGGCAATAGTAAATGGTTCCAAAGTTAAAGCTGAAGTTAGATTTCCTGTACGAAGTGTAAAAGATGACAATACAAATATATTTACCTGGATCGGCCTTTACTGATAAGGATAAGGGCACACATAACGATGCATGCCAAAGCGATGCACACACCCACAATAATCCCAGTCATGGACCTCTGGTCAATGTGGTAGCGGCCGTCTGAGAAGACTGAAAAATCAGATCAATTAGCTACTGCTACTTTTGACAAAATAGCAGGACATCGCTGTTTTTGTATTGTCGACTGCAGTGTAGCGACACTTGGTATAATGTTCTACAAGACCTTGAAAAAGTTTTTTTTTAGACATTAGCCTTTTAAACAAGCATCTTAAGTGTGTAGTAGCTAGCTGCTGTCCTCTCTACTGTAAAGCAGCACTAACCTATGCTGTCCAATCGGCTGTCAGAGTGCCTGGGGCTCTTGCCGCGGTGGGAACTCCCAGGCTGTAGGGCCAGCTCCACAGTGCCAGAGAAGGGGCCATCGCCCACCTGGTTGGAGGCTGAGATCTTAACCAAGTAGATGTTCCCTGGTTCTAGCTTCTCCAGGAGGGCCATGGTGTTGCTCCCTGTCCACCACAACAGAAAAACAAAGTGATGAGTCCAAACAAACCCTGACACAAACACACATTTATCGACTCAATGCTAATTTAGTAACAGACCACATAGAACTCAATGTTATCTTATAAAATGCATGATCAGATGTACAGAAGATCTTGCAGTCCCAAATTACACTGGTCTATTGACTGGTAGCTATTTCATGTGATTAATCATAGTTTCTCTAGAAGCAGGCGAGAGGGATAACTGTGGCTGTGTTGCCTCTTAACTGTGGCTGTGTTGCCTCTTTACTGTGGCTGTGTTAACTCTTACCCTCCCTCAGCAGTATCTGCCAGTGTCCGGCCAGCCAGGACCTCTGCGAGGCGTACAGGATGGTGTAGTGAGTGACGACCACGTTGGGCTCCTCCGGCTCCCTCCACGACACCAGCGCTGTGTCGTCCTCGATCAGGGTCACGCGCACCGCGCCAGGGGGGTGGCTAGGTGCTGACGATGGAAAAGCGTATTTATTATTGCGCTAAGGACACATGACTGGAAGAACATACAAAAACGACTTGTATATGGCACTGCAAATAGGCAAGGAAATTTGTCAAATAGCCGATCAATAAAAAAGGAAACTAAATGGTATATTCTGTCTCTTACCAACAGGGGGAGTCCTGTGGTAGACCACAGAGCTCCAGGGGCTAGACAACTGGTCCACATGAAGACGGACCACAAACTCATAGCGGGTGTTTGGGGCCATGTTCTGAATAGTCACATTCTGCTTGGTACTGTGAAGGTACAACCCAGCAGAATTGTCAACAAAAAACCACCGACTGCTCTCTGTTCAATATTCATTGTTCTTGACGATTGTTTTCGTCTTCTCACACACATTTTAATGTCAACTTGTATTATGACTACTATTACCATGAGTGAAATGATAATGTGCACAAGGTGCTCCGTTGCCTTAACCCGAACGACTGAAAGTGGGTTAACTGGAAAGCGTCATCAGACATGACAAATCCAGGAACGTCAGGATAAATACACTTAGGGTGCACATGTAAGACTATCATGCCAGCGACTATGCATACAAGGCTGCTGCAGACAATCAGCCGCCCATTCTTACGTTTGCAAGTAGCGGATGGCAGAGGCATTTTGGGTGCCTGTAGGGGTATAGCGGACGGTATAGCTGACAGCCTTGCCAGCCGTGAAAGCAGGGCAGCTCCAACGTAGAGACGCCATGGAGGAACTATTGGCAAGGGCCGTCACGTGATCTGGAGCTGGAGGAGACGCCGCTAAGTGGTCTCGCGCCGCTGGACGATAGACAGTGCATTGTTAGTCACAGTACTTAATTTAACAGGGACGACGTATGCATTAGGTTTACGTCTACTTACACACACATCCAGGAGTACTGACTGTTTGGTCAGCCTGATAGCCATCTCCAAGCAAACTAAAAGCCAAAAGCTTAACATGGTACTTCCTCCGTGGATCTAAGAATAAAAACATCCATCATGTTTTGTTATCGACACAGTAGTTATTTGGGGATTTTATTTGTTTGTAATGTTGCAGAAATCCATTTCAGATCCTCATTAGTAATTGGCCTATGAGTTACAGAGAAAATGTTTAAAAAATAACGTCAATTAATACAAACTGAATTGAATAGCTATTTCGTGTAAAGTAAAACAAATCAGGTTAGAACTAAATACAAATTAACACTAGCCTGTGCTGTAAACACAAATTCAGACCATTTGAACAACACCTAATAAAGAAGCAACTGAGGTCGAGGTGAAATAAGATCTTGTGTAAACGGTCAACTGATATGATACTAACACAGGGCATAGGCAGTAAAAGAGTTGGAGAAGTGTTCAATGAATGCTGCTTGCCCCTTTCAAAATATGCAGTTTACTTGCATGCTCTTTGCCTCAAAATGCCTCCATTGAAACACCTTCTAAATGAGGACAGTCTGAGGGAACGTTAAAACGTGTTTTATGCCTCCGGTGTGAAAGGTTAGCCTGTGGGTATTGACCAGTGGAGAGAGTAGGCGGGGTGTCCAGGCTGGCCATGGGGAAGGGAGGGGGGCCTTCAGCTGCTGGGACCCAAGACCCATGGGACTGAAGGGGGGATGGACTAGGGTCAGTGGGTCAGGCCAAGATAGAACAGAAGGAATCTGGGGACCGGACTGTGGGAGAGGAGCTGGGCCCCTTTTGTTTCCACTTCCAAGTGCTTCCTCTAATGCCCTGTGCCTTTCACCTTTAACTTGGAGGCATAGGTTGGAAATGCCACCAGAACTACTGATTATACTGAACTTATTTGAAGAGTTGGACAGTGGATGTCATCATTGGCATAGAACATTGCCATCTCATCTTGCCATTGAACATCTAATTTTTCGTTATTTTTAGCAATAACTATCTCTATTTACACTGACAACAAACCAACTAACCAGGTATATCTACTAAGAGATAAGGGTTGGAAACAGTGTTACCTTTCAAGGCTAAACCTTGACAAAACCAAACATTGGCCTCCTCCTTATCAGTCGGAGGGTCATTTTATGAGGGTTCTTAGTCATCACTGTGGCTTATTTACATTTGCAACAACAGAGCTCAGCAGAATGGTTGGGGGCAGGGCCCTAAACTAAGGCCACCATCTCGTGGCTAGAGGTCACCAGCTCCACCGGTCCAGCTCTGGCCAGTCCCAGGAGGGAGTGAGGGTGTTGGCCTCCCCTCTCCAGCTGGAGGAAGGGGGAGGGTGATCAGGGTCCAGCCCCAGATCAGCAGCACAATGGCCAGGGGTAATTATGCAGAGGGCCCAGTGATGGGAAACCAAGGTGGGAGGGACATCTGGGCTGTGACCTCTAACCCTGGGAAGTCTGTGCCAAACACAACTCAACAGCAAAGCCTGCTGCTGTTTAGGAGGGCAGGGGTCAGGCAATATTGATCAGGTCTGAGAGGACTAAATATAATCAAATATGTCACTGGCCACTGGAGCAAGAATTGGGCCGAAGCAAATTGGAACAAAATATTTGGTTACAAACATCGGACACAGGGGTCACCTTATTAACCCATTACAGACATTTTAAGAACAGGAACCACATTTGGATACTTGCCTGAAAAATATGAGTTTGACGTGTATTTAAAATGAAAATAACGCATATATATTTAGATTGCTTTTCCATTCGCTCTTCCTGTCCGCCTAACTACTCTTGTGACTGAGACTGGGTGACTCACCCAGGCCACTGATAATGTAGCTAGAGTCCTGAGGGTGGAGCTGGATGGTGGGCTGCTCTGGTTGTCCCTCCTCGTGGTACCATAGGCGGTAACCCTGGACAACCACAGGTCCAAGAGCTGGCTGCCAGCGCACGCTGATCGACGTGCAATTCATGGGTTCCAGTTGGAGTAGAGGAGCAAAGGGCACTGAGAGGATGGAGAACACTCATTAACGTATCAACTTCAAACCTCACAGAAACAAGCTTCTTCTTGAGCAAACTGAGAGATAACTAAGATAACTAAGTTAAAATTATGCCTTTAGAAAGGGTATTAATTAATTGTAATACAATTACAGGCACTTAAAATATTCAGCGGTGTTAGAAAACCTTACCCTGGTAAAACAGTTTGTTCAGTACTGCTAGGGACTACTAAGCACTAGCGCTAACAAAATTAAGGTTTCATTTGACTTCTGTGTAGCGCAGCAGAATGTAAGCTTGCAATTTCCAGTTAATCTTACAGTGCAGACAAACAAACAGAAAGCAAAAGGACCTATTTATTGTAAAGAGAAGACGATCACTCATAGCTACTTAAAAAATGGTTACAAAAATAATGGAGAACACAGTAGCCTCTAACACATCTTTTCCACCTCTAATAGATTTTTTTCTTTTTCTTTTCTTTTTCAGAATTCTATAGTTCGGTGACTTGAATAGAAACAGCTGGCAACAGAACAGTCACCACCCACTCACACACCTTGACTTCCCCATCCCTTCCCACTGACTACTTTAGGGGGTCAACCACACCGTGATGCTTGCTACCTTACCCTTAGTAGGCCTTCCTGATTGTGTGTACACCTAATAACGCTCCATAGCTTATTGCCGTTTTAACAAAATACATTTAACAAATATGTGTCTCCCCCCTATCTGGCCAACCAGGCCATCAAAAGCAGCCATTCTTCCCCCCACACAGACGCCTGGGGCCCTCTCTTTATGACCCGTGACTGAGGCAGCTCTAACACCACTGACAGCGCAGGGCAAAGGTCCCTGGGTAACCAACACAAAGACTGTGGGACAATGCTCTGGGAGAAAGCCCTGGCCATGGGTTGGCCACTCTGCATGGGCCTTTGGAAGCTCAACGAGCATGGCCATGAGTAACACAACTGGCCAGAGACAAAACCAGCCCAGACAAAGCAGACAATCATAAGTTAGCATAGACTACTACTCACTTGAAAATCAAGTGTGATGCATTTGGTTCAATAGTTGAGTGATATTTTTCGCATTGCTTGTGATCCATCCGTGATCCCCATGTGGCGTTCAGAGGTCATGATGGCAAAATCTCCCTCCAGGAACGTTGTGACACAGAGGGTGCGTGGCCATTTTTATCCTGTCAAAACTAAACTCACACAGTCTAACCCTGATCCTAACCCGGCACACGATCATCTTAATGTCACTACAGGCACTGCTTTATTAGTCTACCAGTCTGCTTTATGGCTCATTCTTAGCATTACTCATGACATTGCTCTGAGCATGAGACTGTGTGCACATCCTGCTGTCTTCCCACTCTGGCAGTACCTTTGGTGCTGGAGGTCTTAGGCGTGCGGTGGGAGGTCCAGGCAGAGGGCTCACACCAGCCCACCCGGGTGGCTGCGGCCATGCGGAGCAGGTAAATGGTGTCAGGCTGCAGGCCCTCCAGTTGGTACTCTGTGCTGTTCTGGGCCAGCTCCTCTGAGATCACACTGCTGTCCGCCGCCGTGCGGTATGACAGGCGGTAGGCGGAGACTCGACCGCGGCTCAGCTTGGCCGCCAGAGGCTGCCACTTCACCTGGATGTCGGTGGGACTGCTGCTGGTGAGGCTGAGCTCCGGGGTGCGCAGGGGCACTGGGAAAAAGGCACATGAAATACCATGGAGACATTTAGACACAGGCTGTGGCATGTTAGCTTAACTGCAGAGGTGATTTACTGCAAGGGGTGCTGGGACTCGCAGTCCTGTTTACTCACCATCCTCCAGCGTATGCTGGATGACTTGGTCGGACATGCGGCTGGCTCCCATTGGCATGTAGGCCACAATGTAGAAGGAGTAGTTTCTCCCCGCCTCCAGGTCGTCGATGATGTAGCTGGTTGTGTCGTTGCCTATAACAGCTTGGTATTCCTCGTTGTTGAGGCCTGAAAGGCAACGCATAGATTCAATTTATTCAGTTGTGTAGACACTTGGATAGGAAGAAAGCTTATCCGGCTTGCGACATGTAAACACTGTCTACGTTAGTGATTCCACATTCAACTTGCCTGTATACATCTACGTGCAAAGCAGAGCTATATTCCTTCCTGCCAGATCGTCTAAAGCAGACCCAATAAAGACTTGAAAAACTCATAATTTGTGTCCCTAAATAAAAGGATGAGAACTTTCAACTGAGTTACGTAAACAGTAATTTGCATGCGAACCCCAAATACTTGGGCAAATATGTAGAAGATTCTGTGTCCTATGTCGGTATCCAATTCTTTAAAAGCTGTCCTGTGTCTTTAACAGCGAGCAGAGTGGAGTAGGGAGTGGACAATGAGCAGTCCAGGCCTGTTGTTATTTTAGTGAGGTTGCCATTCTAGGTCCTCCTTGACCTCTGCTCTGTCCAGCAACAACAGATGGCCTCCCCCAACAAAAGTGGATCACACATACATAAAGGAGCTGCATACCTTATTAGGGGGAACCGACCAATCCTTAGAAATACTTTTTGAAATCATATTATCCATTCATACATTTGATAAGAAACCCTGGTTTATAACTTTCCAACACACTGTGACCCACTATTTTTCACAGCCTGTGGTAAAGAACAAAATGTATTCAATGGAAACAATATGGAGGGAAACTCCCCAAATCACTATGACCCAACAGCATCCCAAATCAAATGTAACAAAATAAACTTTTAGCTGTGGCCTGACCCTGATTTTACCTTCAGCCTTCATGTAATGGATGGAGTAGGCGATGACTTTGGCTGCGTTGTACAGGGGCCGCTCCCAGGCCAGTAAGATGGCGGAGCTGGAGATGGTCTCAGCGTGGATGTTCCTGGGAGCACTGGGCCTGTCCTCTGACATGACCACGATCAGACGGGCCAGCGACAGCATGGAGCCCAGTTCGTTCTCTGCCAGGCACTGGTAGATGGCATCGTCCTCCGGGATGATCTGAGTGATGACTAATTTACTGAGGGAATAACCAACATGCACATGTACGTTAGCGACATGCTCTCTAAATGTGTGTGACGATCATACCGCTTAGATATGAGCTGCTCGTAAAACAAGGCTGGTTCTGTTATTGAGTTCAGTGTGACAGTTACAAATGTCCATAATTAGTGATTGCGTTGGTGGCAAGCTGTTAGTACCTGTTATACATCTTAATCCTGCCATTCAGATGCACCTCCTCTCCGTTCTTCAGCCAGCTGATGCGGGGCGGGGGCATCCCCTCGGCCTGGCACATAAAGCGGGCGGTACCTGCCCGAGGACGGGTCTGGCTCTCAGGCCTCTCAACAATGGACGGAGGCACTGAGACACAAACGCAAGAGGGAAAGGTTCATCAAATTGTTATTGAATCACTCAGAAAACAGGGCATTTTCAAACTGTAGCTTTAAAACTATACTAAGCAAGTTCATAATTTGCAAAACTTGCAAATGACCAAGCCCTGTGTTAGAAAATGCCATGGTCTCGCATTTGAAAAAGCTACCAGGGTAGGAGTTTAATGTACCTAATATGGTGAGGTTGGCAGCAGCGATGGTGTAGTTACGGGTGCCAGGAGTGGTGGCCCTACAGAGATACACTCCACTGTGCTGGGGCTTCACGTCAGTGATGACCAGGTTCCCACTGCCCAGAACCCTGGCATTGTATACGTCTATGGGCTTGCTGTCGGCCCGGTTCCAGGAGATGATGGGAGTTGGGTTCCCTGTGGCCACACACTCCAGCACCACAGTGTGGTGCAGGGGGGCTGTGGTGTTCTGAGGCCCAGCAATGATTTTGGGTCTCTGACGTGGCTTAGGACCAGTCATACCTTTATCAGAAAACAAGAACAATAGAGAATGAGTATACTCAAGAATAAAAGCTCATTTTAAACGTTAATTAAATTTATTTAGCTTTATTCTTCTTTCTCAAAGGTTGTACTATTAAGAGGAAAAAGTAAATAGGTAAAGAAAAACTGTCTACATACGTGGAACGACAGTGAGTGTGGATTCTCTACTCCTCATACGATTGCCAATATTTGTGGCCACACAGCAGTACTGTCCAGCATCTTCCTGTAGCACATTGTGGATCTGGAGAACTCCGTTCGGCAACACTGTGATTCTAGAAACACAGAGAGACGCTGTGACACACTGCCAGGAAATACCATGTGAACGAGCACCACAACTCTCATTTGAGATAGTAAGAGTCCAGCTGGTTCCTTGCACTGTACCTGTCTGTCTCCAGGGGTAGTGTGCTTTGGTTTAGTTCCCAGGTGATTGTAGCTGGGGGACTGGACGTGACCATGCAGGAGAACCTGGCCACCGAGCCTTCAGTCACCACCAAAGGCACTGGCTGCACCCCAAACGGTGAGATATCTGCAACACAGCCACAAATTGATAGGTCATCATATAGGATTTTACATAGTAGCACATTTACATTCATTATGTAGCAGGAAAATTCCGGTTGGTAAGGTATGGATGTAAAAATGTATGCAGTGGTTTCAAGCAGGACAGATAGTAAGGGGTGTTCTGTGCCTGAAATTCAGCTGCAAGATCAACTGTAAGTCTAGCTGCTCGCTGCCTCCATTACATGAGCATTTCAGGCCAACAGGATCTTGGCCTCATAGAGATATCAGCTTGGATACTGCCCAGCTGGTCATTCTAATCTAATCAATGGATCAATGGTAGAATGACAGTGGATGATGTATTGTCATGGGTAAACTCTAATCAATGCACTTGGTTTTATTACCTTCCACCACCTAACTAACAGTATGTATTGAATATACATTCATGGTACCAATTTAACCTTACCAGATACATTGACAATAATTATTTTCAAACCACAGAAAGATAAAATTATGTTTTTATTTTGAAAATATTCGAGTCTGTTCCCCTAGGTAAGCTAATATGATAAAAGACATTGGGCTGAGAAAGATTAATCCACATGTTTGCACTGCTGAGTGACTTTATGCTATGACTGTGTAATGTACTAAGGGTTACCAAAATCAAGGCAAAACTCACTATAATCATACAAGACCAATCAGGCAAAATCAGAAACCGTCCTCCATTAAAGTGCCCCTTCCCCCATTACCACAGAGGGGTCCCAGTCAATAGCATGCTAAAAGAAATCAATTAATGCTCCTCCCCCTAAAACTCAACACTAGGATCTTGGGCCGCAAGAGATAGGTCCATGCCTTTTCATTTATTTGAGACCTTCTGGTATAGACTGACACTATGGATGTACTGCAATAGCAAGTGTATAACACAATGTTTGAATAACTGCTTAGAATGTTGATGGTGTTCTAGGTTTACAACCAAAGGCAGGATATGAGACCAGCAGACATATTGTTCAACAAATTAGCCACACAGTGTTTGGTCATCAGAGGCAGCACTGTCTACAACTACTCAGAAAGAAATATAGATAGATACAGCTTTTCCACTACAGCAACCACTATGCCTCACGTCCACCCAAAGATAACATATATTCTCTCCGACTGGGGCCAGTGATGTCACTGTTAATGGGTGTGTCCATAGTAGGCTGCACTGCTAATGTGGTCTGGTCACCAGTGTTGTAAAGAACAGATCAATGGTCAGGTCACCACAGCACAAAGGTTTCCCTAAAGAGGTCAGCGTTCAACTCAGCCCTGTCCATCCAATTTCTACCCAAATTGGGTAACCAAATCGAAGTCTGTTTGCCTATTGTCTACTAAACTAGACCTTGTAATATACTGCCCTTGATTTGCTATGTAAATGGCTGCTCTAAATATACGCTTGTAAACTAGGCAAATAGAAAATAAATACGTGTGAAGTTGTGGAACAAATGTCAAAGCACCCCGAAAGGGTAAGATGTTCTGAAACAAGTGATGTAATGCACCCTATGTTCTCAAAAACCAACCATAAACAAGACTGAAAAAATTATACTTGATTTCAACTTGGATGAGAGAAGCTCCACAGTTTCTCAGTGAAGAGAATAAGCGCCTGCTCATACATTTGACAAATTCGGGCTGTGTAACAAAAGAGCCGGAGTTGACAATGCTAGTCAGAGAGAAAGCCTGTGAAAGGGGACCCCACTATGCAAAGGACAGCAGGGCAGCCAGCCAAAGGGGGTCAGTAACATCACAAAGCCTTTCCCAGGTGACCTGTGACCTCTGGGGATCCCAGAACCTCCACCCTCAGTAACCAATCTCATACTAAACTTAAGATTCTAAAAAGGTAGAATTGTTTGAAAATTACAGGATAGGAAAAAACAACTGGTTATATATATATATATACTGAAACAGGCAACACATGAAGATACATTTTAAGCAGCTAAAATTGATAGAGGCTCTTAACAGTTGAATGTTGAGCAGGGAATGAATTTTAAGACTAGTTGCAGATATTTCTGTTGAATACCCAACATTTAATTTCCTAAAGATACAATGCAGAAAATGAATGTGCTTGAAGTTCAGTAAAACTTTCTTGTGGTAGACTAGGCCTATTGAATATACAGCTGCCCTGACCAATGATATGTGGACAACCGAATGACCTGAAACTGCAGTCTTTCTTTGGGGGCAGTCAGGGGACTACGAACAAAAGGGTAAAAGGCGAATAGCCATTCAGAGATTCGTCTGCGTAACAGACCCTTGAACAATTACACAGGGCGATAGTCTACACTGCAAATGCAATAACATACAAACAGTTTGCCAACCTTTCAAGAAAATAATGTATTGGTAATGGTGATGATGATAATTAGTCAGTACCTTTAACGAACAAATTTTTTTTTGCTTAGGCCTACTTAATTTAGACTGTTTAGGACAGGGGAAAAAGCAATAGAGAATCGAAGGTGGGTGTAGGGGCAGGGGGTAGGTCTGAGGTCCATCTGCTCTTTATCACAAGGATGACCACCCCTGAATCTGCTCCCTGAATTCAATGTTGACATCAATAAGGGAACATTGTTACCACACCATATTAGTTTAAAACATTCTTGGCTTATCAAAATAATATCAGCGAAGGACAGATTCCAGGTTAGCTCTGACAACATACTTGTTCTATTTGGCCCCTTTATACTCACTTGCGATAGTCAGACGTGATCTTTGGCTAAGGATGGCACCATATTTGTTTTGAGAAAGGCACTGGTAGAAGCCTTCATCAGACACCTCCTCTTCTCCTCTAACCTTTGGTATGTACAAGGAGCCGTTTGACAGAAACTGGATGTGCTCACTCTCTGCCAGTCGGACTCGATTCTTCAGCCACTTGATGGTGACAGGAGGCTGTCCATGGGCCTGACAGTCCAGAACCACAGGGTCCTCCAGTAGGACAGTGACATCACTGGGCTCTGTGATGAAGGACAACTCACTAAAACAAAAAACACCTGGAGGGAGAAGAGAGGTCAGTAATTAGTAAAGGGGGACAGAATTGCATGGATCACAAGCACAGGTTACATTTAGGCAGTGATTTTCATCCTTCATAGCAATGAAGCAGAATATAAAGGAATTGCAAACAAGAGAAAATGCCAACATATCGAGCTTTGTCGTTGTAGACTACAAAAGGCTACATAATAATTAAAGGGTCACATACACCAACAGCAAAGGTCTTTGTCGTCATCAGAAAAAAAATAAGGATATTATATGACTTGTCTATTATTTATTGCAATAGTCATTACAGACCTTGTCAATTCATGTAAATATAATTTAGTCTAAACCTACCTATGTAGTCAACCACCTACATTAACTAGGAGAATATAGTCTTTCAAGATATAATCATCGATAGTCTTGTAACGATCATCCTGGATCAAGCCTCCAGGTAAACTATTATACAATGCCTTGTTAATCTCTCATTACGAACAAATACAAATATAAGAAAACTACTTACATGGAAGGAAATAAACAAAAAGAAGACAACGTAAAAAGGGTTTCATTTTAAAATTCGCCATTTATCCTGGGCGTTCTGTCATTTTTACTCCCGCGGACTGTCGCTGCCCCTATCGCCTCGCGCTGCTCTTCCAAATAACTAATGGCACGAGGGGTCCAACAACTCCTGAAGGGTATGAAGGCCCCCACCCCTACCTCCAGCGCATGCGCAACGATCACCACTGCATACACCAGAGATGGAGAGCACCACCGCAGTTTATAAGGACATCCGACTTCCTAAATTTATTACATATCTAACACTATTATCGTTCTTCTCATTTAACATCCAGCTTGGACAATATTTGCAAAAATGATACATCAGAATGGCAATAATTAGTTTCTTAAATAAAACAAATGAAAGTTCTATCATTACCAATCTCAACTTTTTAAATGTTTGAATCCTATCTAGCGAAAAAAAGACTCAAACATCATAATGAACATCATATAAAACAATAATAATTAATAAGCTATTCGAATATCAGTTATATATCAGGGCAAGTGGACAAAGTGTTGATTGGGTCGCACTGCAAGACAGTTGTTCTGATGAAGCAAAATGTCTAACCACAGAACCTTTGTTGATTATGAAGATATTGATGGTTGCATGCCAGCTGCCTAATGAATCGAGATATTGATTAAACGACCGTGGCTTTTGACAATGACCATCCCATCTCGCAGCTCCTTTTCAATTGCAATAATCAGCCGAGCTCTATCCAACAATTTCTCCCTACACCCATTGGCAGATATCTAGAATCACTGTAGACTGAAAACATTTATTTTCACATTGACTCTTAATCGTGTAAAAAATATCTGTGCATTATGACATTTCAGATTTTTGTCTTTTATTTTGGGAGAATGACTCCAATAAAAAATAACAAGCATGCAGAACAATTAGGCCATATGTATTGATAAAGCCATTGATTTAATAATTTCAGGCCAAGCTTAAGTCCAGGCTAAAGGCAAATGCAGGATAAGCATTTATCCTGATAAGTATCTGGATAAGCAGGATAATCTTAACTTTTTTATACATTTAGAATTTCACATTTCTTCAATATCCCTAAAATGTCTCATTTCATAATGCAAGACAAAATGCTTTTTTAGAAGCAGTGTGACAAATAGTATGCTATCAGATTACTCAATTCAACAATTATTACTGTTCTGATATATTTATATCAAGTAATATCGTGTTTGTGTACCTGTAATGCACTAAGAACACAGTTCTTGTTGTTGTACTACAACATGGAAATCCACAAAAAAAGAAAAAGGATTTTAGTTTGTCGTCTTGGAACAATCTGTCGACTCATTGAGACCTAGTGCTCCAGTTTGTAGCTAGGGGGTCGTGTGGGCTAAAATAGGGTCCTACAAATGGCCAAAGGTCAGGCAGCAAGGCCATGATCAATGGCATAAAGGTCATTAGCATATTATGAATATAACAAGGCCATGGGAAAGAAGAGCTGAGGCCAACAGACTCACCTCTGATTGGTTCAAGGCTGAATCTGGGGGAGGTCTCTCCTGGAGTAACCTCAGAGGTCACCTACTGGCTGACCTTTTTGTAAGAAGAGGATGGACAATGCTTTAGCCTTTGCATAAAACAACTCAAATAAAGCAGGGATGCTGCACATATAATTGCTCCATAGAACTAAGCAAACTAAAAAATATACCGATATCCGAGTAAAGTTAGCTTTAAAATAATTCCTGTCTACTACTGTTTGATATGTAGTAACATTATATAAATGCAATATTCCTTTCAGAGAAAGGCCTTCATTTTAAAAAAACAAATATATAAAAACTTTGGAATAAGAGAAAAGAGCACTAAGCTGTGTCAACTATAAATGCAAACCCGGTTTATCTGGAGTAGTAGATAACACTGTGTTCAATTCTATTAAATATGTTATAGAACGTGAAAATAAATGCAAATGTGAACATAGGATACTTTAAAAAAGTTTATTGGCTTTTAAAACCACTTTAAAAATCTCACCAGTGAGCACTTTCCATTGAAAAAAGAAACATCAACGTTTTTGCAATATTAACAAGCTACTGTACATTAAGCAGTACACCAGACAACACCACAGAGGAAGGTTCTTCTACTGGTAGAGATGGACAAGATAGTCAAACAGAGTTGGTACTGGATAAGTTAGAGGTACAGAGTCACTGCTTGATGGAACTCTTGTACATCTTAAGATGTGCATTTTCCTTCATTCAAATTCAAATCAGTGCCTTAATAATGTAAAAAATAAAGAGAAAAATGTTAAAAACGTTCCCTCGCAAATGCCTTTTTTTTTGCGAATATGTAAAATAGAACAGTCATCAACAAAACACAGAACAATATAACTTGGTAAACAGCACACTATGAAAGTGAAGTAAGGTATGTAACTAGCACTGCCAGTCTGGTAACAGAACCCTAACCCTAGTCACAGAAGACAGTGGTTACCAGGAATACAAATACAATAAAGGTCATTACACATGCACGCGCGTACAATCATTTATCAACATAATGAAGCATGTAGATTTTTAACAGGTAATTTTACATTTTTTTCCTTAACGCTTTATATTCTCCTGTATGAGAATGAGTTAGAATGCGGATCTCACTGAGATTAATGCACATTTTTGCTACAAGACAATTATATAGTAATTTACTGACAAGTTAATTTAGCTTACTTATCTTGTCATAAAAATAGCTTTTTGAGGGCATTCATCATTACATTTGTCCATAAAGATGTGACAAAACCATGTGTCATAAAAATTTAGTGCAATAATGTGAACCTCCAAAGTTTGTTGAAACATAACTCATTGATTTTCCAGTGTCTGCTGAAAGGCTCTGAGCACACTCTGTAATAGAAATGTTTGCAACCAGCTAGTATCACAACTTTTTTTGTCTCAATAAACCATGCTATTGTTCTCGCTCAAAGCACACATCACTTCTGCAACTGCAGAGACCTATTATCTTTCAAAAGAAAAAAAACATCAGCAAGCGAGAGACCAAACAGACAGCATTACTTTTACAATACATCAAGCCAGAAATGTAACACACAACATACAGTATCTTGCCGACTATAGTTCTGTTTAGCTTCTTTTTTCCCCCAATGGCACATAGATTTAGCTAGAACCACGGCCGTAATATAGTGTCTTGATACATCAAATTTCTATGTATCTATCGTATTTACAGATGGAGCTTTAACATGACTTATACAACATTAAAAATAGCCAAAATTCAAGCAAGCATCCTACTATATCACATAGCCTACCTGGCTAGCAGTGATGTTTTCAACATGCTTTCAGGTCTGAAGTTACCTATAAAACATATGACAGCAACCAGTTCGCTAATTTACAGTCTGTACATAGATGTTTGCAGCTCAATCTTTTTCCCCCCCTCTCTTTATAGCCTATAGTCTGTATAACTATAAACAGTTTTATCTCCAAGGCTGCCTAATTCACTTCATTGATAAAATGGTCAACAGGAGTGTATGGATGTAAAATAATCTCATGTTATTATTTAAACAGCTCATCTTTGGTATGAAAATAAGGCTGGAACTCCAGAAAGGCAATAATCACAACTCAACTTGATCTCAAGATGGCATCAAAATCAGGGGAGTCTCATTACATTTCAGCCTCTAGCCTTCAATACCAATATTAAGCCATCTCCATACCGCTGATATATTTGTTCTTACCCAATGAGTAAAACATGCCAAAAACATCTCTGACTGAACTTGTGCCTAACGTGGTATTTGTGAAATGCTAGAATATTCATATTTTTTTTCTCCATATAGAACTGATAAAGAGCACACACAGTGTGGTTTATACAGTCTGCATTTATGACACTGCAAATTAAACAAAAAAAGACAATTGTCCTAAAATCATTCTTAGAGAGTCAGCTGCCTTGATATATGATGAAGCTCTGGATGGTTTTTGAAGAAATATTATACACTATATACAGGTCTCTCTGAAGATGGCATAAGGCCTTGGACTTGGAAAATAAGGCAGCCAAGTTGTTAATTTCTTTCTATGTCAGATAGTCCACAAGGTGGCCAACAGATCCATCCCCATCCTAAATATCCCTCTTCTCCCTTTACAAAATATTGAACAGTACAAGTAGTATAGGCTTTGATAAGATTTTCTTCCAAGACAACACTAAGACGCAAATCAGTATTTTACTGATTCAATAAATGATAATGTATAAATATGTATTAAATTCAGCACCTGGTAGCAGCAGTTGCTACCCTTGTAATATTCAGATATGGCAGGCAAATGTACTACAATTTATGTGCATAACTACCATCAAGATATTGTCTTTCCTTTTGGTCAAACTTTAAATCCACACAACTAAAACAGGATACAACATATTTTTTTGGTGAAAACCTATATGATTGTTATTAAGGTCCAATTTTCAGTCTAGCCCACTTTCGTAAAGTGTTTTTTAAAAATATTGCATCATTGAGTTGAGAACATTCAATGGTATGTTCATATCTTAACAAATCTAGCCTTTGCAACAGCATTTTGCTTTCAAATCCTTACTTCAAATTCATACATTTTTCATCGAAGGGGAATGCATTGTAATTCAATGGTAATTGAGCTATCTTAATTTAGGTGACACAATTAAAATCATCAGAGATTTTCAGCTTAGGCTGGCACTTTAAACCGGACAAAGGGGCCAGTCCAGACATAGCCCAACAAATAAAAGGTTTTTAAAAAACGGATTAAAAACTCACATTCGTAACAAAAGACAAAGAAACAGAAAAACAATGACAGGTGAAAAGGGAATCATCAGCCCAACATCTCCACTGTAGTGGGCTGGTCTTTGCTCTCCAGCCAGTCGAAGCCAGAGTTCACAGTATCACTGCAGATCTGCTGAAACAGTGGGTCGTTCTTCAGCTCTTCCAGTGTTGAGTCCTCGTACTGCTCCTGCTGCTGGTTGGGGTCAAACAGCAGGTTGGTGTCCAAAGTGTTGAGGTCCGTGATGCTACTGGACAGCTCCGAGGTGAGCCGCATGTCGCTGGTGAAGTCGGACGCCACGGCATTGAGCTCTGACGCCACCTGGCCCACCAGCTGGGAGCTGGGGTTTAGGCCGTCATCGTCGCCCAACAGGTCCTTCACCGTGTTGTTGAAGTCCAGCTGCTGCTGCTCCTCCTCCTCGGAGGTGGTGGCCTGCTGCTGCTGCTGCTCTTGCTGCTGGCTGCTCTGGAGATGCAGTCCAGCCTGTCCTGTGTCCTCCTGGTGCGGCTGCTGCTCGCCAGAACCTCCTTGTGCTTGGCCGTCCCCGGCAGAGAAGCTCACCTGCTCCCCACCGCCACTGCCAGTCAGAAAGCTGTGCTGCTGCAGCTCAAAGGCCGCGGGGCTGGGGCTGACTCCTTGGAGCTGGTTCTGGTGGCTGGCTGGATCTCCAGCAAAGCCCCCGGCAGTGGTCTCCAAGATCTGGGTGAGGTTCATTCGAGCGGTGTAGTTGGACGGCATGTTGTTGATGCCTAGGCCGCGCACTGAGTCATCGCCCTCAGAGTCCATCTTGCTGAGCAGCACGCTGGTTATCTTGGTGGCGTTGCTCTGCTGGCCCTGCATGGGCAACATCTCGCTCTGCATCATCACGTTGAGAGGCACTGACTGGCTGCGCTGCACCATGCTGTGGACGGCATCGGCCGCCTGGCTCTGCGACAGGATGCTGAGCACCTCGGCTGTGATGGGCGAGTTGAAGGGCGAGATGACAACTCTGGTAATGGGAGTGGTAGTGGGGGTGGTGGTGGTGCTGGTGCTGGGAGGGCCTGTGTTCCCACTGAAGTTCCTCTGTCGGACAGCAGGACTCACACTGCGGCACCGGAAACCACTGGAGCCAGAGGAGCTGCTGGCCTTGCTGTCTAATGGGGCGGGCACCGCAAAGCTCTCCTGTTTGGTGGGTGTGGTGGGCACACTGGTGCATATCTGCTGCTGTTGCACTGGTGAGATGGGGGTCAGCCGGCCAAAGTGGGCATCCTGCCTGGCCTGGGCCTGAAACGCCTGGCCTGGGATGGCGAAAGCATGCGGCTTTCGAAACTGGTCGTCCACTAGGTCTTGGTAGCTGGGCAGGATCCCGATACCATGGTTGGCCATGGGACCTCCGCTGCTGCCAGTGCTGTTGTAGCGATTGTTGATCCACTCCAGTTTGGCCTTGTCAGGGTGCGTGGCCATGGGCCTCTGCATGGGCTTGACTGGGCTGCTAGACACAATGCTAGCGTCGTGGTAGCCTGTCATGCTGGAGTTGATGGGTGTGAAGGCGAAGGGGTTCCGGCACTCCACGGGGCTAGGAGGAACGCTGCTGCTGCAGTTGGAGAGCGGCGTGCTGATGGGCGTGTGGCGACCCATAGCGCCATCTACAGGGGTGATGGGTGCCATGCGGGAGCAAGGGCTCTCGCGTGTCAGACCGTGGCCCCCCAGCGACATCTCGGAGGTGGGAGTAGGGGTAGGCGTGGGGGTAGGGGTTGGGGTCTGGACCGGCGTGGTGCTGCTGTGGGCCGAGTGGTAGAAGGTGGAGCTCTGGTGGGTGTTTAGCTGGTTGCCCACTGACTGGCTCTGGAGGCCCATGTCCACACAGCTGCTGAACAGAGGCTGGAGGCCCTTTAGCTTCATCTGCTCCTCCATCTGGACCAGCTCCTCCACTATACTATCCTGGGTCATATCGTCGTCGTTGAACGGGAAGTAGTCCATGTTGGGCTGTGAGCCGGCAAAGTCCACCATCTCCTGGGTAAGGCCGAGCTGACCCTGGGCCTCTGCGGTGGAGGTCATGATGGGGAGCTGGTCACCAGGGGTCTGCTTAGGCTCTGCTGGTAGCTGCTGACCAAAGGCCTGCTTCTGCAGCTCATCAAGCTGGCCCTCTTCCCATATTGTGCTCTTTAAGTCGCCCATCAGGGAGGCCTCGTGTGCTCCTGAGTTGGCTGGGATGGCAGGG
Organism: Galaxias brevipinnis; assembly: GCA_036023535.2. Classification (NCBI taxonomy): domain Eukaryota; kingdom Metazoa; phylum Chordata; class Actinopteri; order Galaxiiformes; family Galaxiidae; genus Galaxias; species Galaxias brevipinnis. The sequence continues at coordinate 23,886 of JAVQIZ010142198.1, read as the reverse complement.
GGGTCGGCGGTGATCTGCTGCAGCAGCGTCTGGTCCGAGGGTTCATTGCTGGCGCTGCAGCGAGAAGCCGTGCTGGTGATAGTCGCCAGAGTGGCGGCAGGCGTGCCGTGTTTGACCAGCATGGCCTGGGGATTGACAACAGTTGGGCTAGCACTGGATATGGGCAAGTCCGAGAGCGCCAGGATATGGGTGGGCACGAGGGCAGCGGAGTGTTTCACAGTCACTTTGCATGGCGCACTCTCAGGACGAGCGAGCGTGCCCGGACGGGGGATCTTCTTCAAGGCGGCAGCGCTGGTCCCAGGTTTTGGATTGTCGACGACAGCAGCCGCAACGGGCTGCTGGGAGATGAAGACCCTCTTCACCGGGATGACGTGGGGCTCCAGGCCCGGACCTGTGCGCTTCCGCGGGCTCTTGGACCCCGACACTCCGGAGTCCTTGGCGAAAGCCAGCGAGCCATTGGAGGACGTGCGGATGGGCTGGCTGTGATTCTCAACAGTCAGGTACAGAGTAGTGTCGTGACAGTTACTGTTGGTGTAACTGACCTGGGTGGCTGCCGACGAGGGAGGCGACGTGGAGTCGCTTTTGGTCCGAGTCACCCGTTCTGGGCCTTGGGAGCACTTGACCAGGAAGCTGGGCTCACTGGCTGCCCTGTACTTGGTGACTCTCTCGTCTTTGGACCCTGGAACAACAATAGATTTCTCCACTCCTAGAGTGTTACTGGCGCTTATCACCTCTGCTCCACCTCTGCTTTCCAGGGTTGGGGTAGAGGCTGGAGTCCCGAGCCTAACTACAGGAGACTGGGGGGTGTTGGTGGCCCCACTGGTGGATGTCTGAGGCTCCATGCCTGTGGAGGCAGGCCTAAGGGCTGTGCTGTTAGTGGTGCTGCTACTGCTGGGGGCCAGAGAAATGGCGGTCATCTTGACCACGTTGACCGAGCTGACGTGCGGCGTTGGCATCACCGTCTTCAGGGGGCTGTTGGTGATGAGCAGAGTGGGCGGCGAGCGCAGCGTGATGGCGTTGGCTGTCGAGGGCTTGGGTAAAATCTGGGTGTAGCGGTGGCGGGCCAGCCGGTCGCTAACAGGACTGGCTGAGATGTTCTGGGGTGTCTTAGGAGATTGTTTGAGAGACTGAGTGACCACCTGGAAGTTTACCGGCATCATTTTTCCCTCATTGGTCCCCATTGGACTGGGGGACGTCATCAGCTGCCTGCTCCTCTGTACCTGAAAGGAAAAAGGTGCAATATTGAACTAAGGAACTAAGCCAAAGCATTGCTTTAGAAAATATAACCACAAAATACACCAATAAGCACAATTATGTAACTGTTGTTAAATTTGCACAAACTTTCTTTGTTGAAAAACCCCATACCGTAATAGGGCTTTGGACAGCTGCTACTACAATGCCTATGGTAGGCTGAGGGGAGAGCAGTGCAGGGCTGCCACAGGGGATTGTGGGGACTGGTGTGCTGGCCTCAGCTCGCTTGATCTGGGCCTCCATTGGCAAGGGAGAGTTGAGCTTCTGCTCTTGCTGCTTCTTCTGTATCTTGCGCTGCAGTTGCTGCTTGGCATCAATTGAGGGGGAGGGCAGCGTCTTTACCTGGGGCTGGAAGGAGTTGGCTTCTGCTGTGGGGACGAAGGCAGAGGAAGGGGTGGGCGTCTTCATACCTAGGAATGGAGTACAAAAGAGATTAACAACACCGCGACACACGCACAAAAATTATATCTAGATTTTTTTAAAAGCCCACCATAAGATAAGACTATGCAAACTACAAATGAAAACCTGAGTAAAGTAGTGTAGTTTATAAACAGATTCATACAATTAAGTTTATGCTTGCATTGGAGCAGCTGAGAGGCAGTTTTCACCTGTGGGCGTCCCAGTCATGACCGTAAGAGCTGCCATGGACTTGGTGCCGATGTAGTGGCTGTTCAGCAGGAAGCGGGCCAAGTCCTCCACGTGGTCAAACTGGCGACTAAGGACCTTCTGGGCCCACTCACAAACCAAGCCGCAGGCTGCCGAACGCATCTCATCCTCAGCACTGGGTGAGTGCCCCGACGGCTCCATCAACTCACACTAAAGAAAAAGATGGGAGCAATTAGTCTCTGAGAATTAAACCAGTATCCAAGACATACATACATACATACATACATACATACATAAATACATATATATATATATATATATATATATATATATATTTACGTATATATCCCCTTTTTAAAACATTTGGGGAATATGGTAAAGAAACTTACGCCATCCCCCGATTTTTGCAAATCCAGGTTTGGTAAAGAAGGCATGTGGACAAAAGCTTTCTTCCTCAATCCACTGTAGCAATATGTGAGAATAAGTTAAGATTTTACACGTAATAAACAAGGTTGGGATAATATGCACAAAAAATCTTCAGAAACGTTTTATAATGGTAACTTGTGAAATACTTAGCATTCTTCTTATAACACTTAGTTACTACTGTAAATTAACAACAAAACCTAACTAACCCATTTGTTGAAGAAAATATTGTTAGCAATACATTTGACCACTTGTTATTTGTAGTTAAATTGTTGTGGTACTTCGGCAGTACATCTTTTTAGTTTTAAGATATTAATTGATCAATAGAACAGATATATCTAAATGCCGATTTAGTAAGATACAGATAGCTTAATTTACTGAAGCTTGGTTAGTGACTTAGTGAGTAGTTAAGAGACTGATAGGATTCAAAAGGCAAAAAATTCAACATTTCAATACAGTCTATAATCTTCTGTTGTATCTTTTGTTTGTTTTTCCTTAACAGGCAATAGTCAAGTCCAAACTTCAGGTGAAGAAAGGCGTGTTAATAATAATTTTCATATTTTGTTAATATGTCAAACTTTAAGTTTTTTTCCCAAACGCTTAATACTACTTCCAATGCTTTTTTATAGCCTGTAATCTTATTATGCAAAGCAAATTAATGCTTATTTTTTATGTTTTGAAAGCATGAGAGAGAATAAATTCCCAAGCGTTATAAAGTCCTCAAAAACAATAATAAAAAAAAGTCTTTACTTAGTAGCCCATTAGTTACAATACAAACACTCCCACATTAAAAAAAAGATTGAACATACACTCTAGGGTGCTACCTCAACTGTGGTGAATCCAGAAGAAGAGAACATAGTTTATAACCCCAAGTCGTAAAGGGACTAGTCTCCTTTTAGAATTCAGTTTTATTGGCAATGATATTTTGAGTTATCATTCAGCAGCTATTGGTTAAGCAGAATTGAAAGGATATTTGGATTTGCCTCTCATGCCTAATCGACGCGCTTTCATGTTGGGAAAAACATTCTTCATAATCTTCCCAAAGTCTGCCGCACTCAGAGGATTGTAGCCTAGATTGTCACAGTAGCTCCTGCAACAATCAGTAACAACAAGTCAATGCAACGCAATTGGCAGCAACTATATACACAAAGACAAATTTAAAACAATTTATTTCAAGGCCAAAACAGCTTCCTGGTTGAAGTAGTCACAATCACACTTTCATACTTACTTGTATTCGTCATACACCTCTTGCTTTGGGAGGGAGGTTTCAGGGTGCTCTTCTAAGTGATTTCGTATCCAGTTGAATGCATACATTTGTTGGGTGCGGCTTGATGACATCGAACTCTGATCACTGAAACAATGCACAAGAAACACAACTTAATAAAGAACTGTTTAAAACAGATTGACCTAGGTCTAATTTGCTAGTCCTTTAAAAGAAAACTTGAATACCATAATCCAGGAGTGGAGCACCCTCTCTGATTCTCAGTCCTAATGTGCAGTTTTGGGGGGGTTGAGGTGATGAATAGATATGGGGAAACAAATGAAAAACACAGAAAGCTGGGTATACAGCAAAAACCAACAATCAATTGTGCCTTCATAATGTATATCCAGGGTGAGATAATGTTACTGGTAGTCAACCAAAAGCACTTGACACTAATGACAAACATAACGTGAGGCAATCAAAACAAATGTTATGGGATGCAATACCAAGTCCACAAGACATAACAAGTAAAAACAAAATATAGAATTCTACAAATGATAAGAGGGTATAACAACTGTTTTTTTTTTTTTAAATACATCCTTCTCAGGATTAAGGAGTGACTAGCGAATAACAATGTGGCTCAAAGAGGGCAGCCTTGTAGCAATGTGGAAATCAAGGCAAAGTTTTTAATTTCAGCGGAAGGCCGAGCCACCAAAACAGAGGTGCAATGAGACACATCTTAAAAGTAAAAGGACAACAAGGAAATACCTTTTATCATTGCCATTACTGGGACCAGAAGGCAACTTAAGGTAGAGGTAGAGTTTTTCAATGTCTGTAAACTTCTCAACATCTTGCTGTAATAAGACGACATAAGACAGAAAACATAATTCATGTGGAAATAACTTCTTGGATAGGTACAAAACAGATTATTTTGACAGATTTTAGAAACATGGAAAAGGTAGAGCATTAATCAACTTGAAATGCTCAATAATTGAAATACCTGTATAAACAATTAATGTTGAGAATATTAAATTGGAAGCAGCTGGTAAAAAATCAAAACATACCGTGTAAAAATACATTTTATAATAGGTGAGCTACAATTATTGGAACACACAAAACATCCTTTTCAATACTGACTCCACCCCAAACCTTTTTTCAATTGGCTTCTAAGAATGTATTCATCTCACCTCATCCTTTCTATTTTCCTCTTTGTTGCTAGGGGAACCAATACTTATGAATGAATGAGGTGAGACTTGCCAACCAATCAGCAGTGAAAAAACAGCAATTTACTCCTCTTCATCCTAATAACATATGCTGTACAGTTTTGCAGACGTCTCAGTCTTCGATTGGTCATTTTGTAGATTTAAAAAAATGTGCCCACAATAAAGCAATTTCACAGAGACGTCTGTCATATAATGTGACGTAATTCCCTTTTTCTTGTCCTTTTTAGAAAGTAAAACATTTCAACTTCAGAATATATTCTGTGGGAGTGCCGAATTATACAACTATGGTAAATGAGTAGCTATAATGGCCCGGGTCCCATCTGAATTCTCTACTGTTATTATTAAACAGGTTTAACTAACATTCTAATAATTCACAATGAGACACAACAAAACAATAATATGTTTTCAAAAGAAATCAACAGGCCTTTTACAATTCCTGCTGCTCCATAAAAATGTTTCCATCATTAAAATTTGGGTGGCATATTAATGGGCATATGCCCTCCGTTAAGCCAACCTTTTTAATTATTATTCTTACATAAGTCATTATTCAAACTATTATTAATATTATGTTTAAACAGGCTAGTTTGCTAGTCTAAAAATGATCAAACACGCAATCTTACTCTGAACAATAACTCACCAATATGTTGTCCACTTTTGATTGTACAGATTTGCTAGAGAGGAAAAATGTGAGGAAATTGTTTATTTTAGTGAGCAGAAACAGACTGAATCCATTCACAACAGCTTGTTTTGCAAGGTATAACAATATGCTATATTAACGGTCTATAAAGGCCAAGGTCAAATTAGCCAAATCTTTGTACTGTATTTTGTACATCACAACACAATTATCAGTTAGGTTGTAAAAAAAATAAGTTACAAATCACAAATCGATTCCTACTGACTGCACAAGGACAGTTAAAATAGCCAGTTTTTCTTCCACTTTATTTCACATCCCTGGAGTGTCAGACACCTGTCATAAGCACTGCAAACTCAGGTGGAGGCCTTCTTCTATTCCTACCTATAGCTATGAGATGCTACAGCTACTTAGCTAAGTAATAATTTGTGATAAAAACAACAAGCAGTTTTACAATTTCGCTGGCAACTCAGTTAGCAATTTGATCAATAAATTGCACTGATCGAATGCATTTAAACGTATCATAATGAACCAGCCTTAAAGCTAACGTCATTGAACTCGCGAGCCTTGTTTTTTTTCTCGCTGTGCAGCACACGCACAGACTCCGTACTTCAATGCTACGCTAATTGAGCAACGGTTAGCTCAAAAGGACAGTTGTTTATTTATAGCTCTTCTTACCAAATTGAATTTTTTATTTTGAACTGTAATGCATTTGCTTCAGGCCCCTGTAGTCCTGGTACTAGCGTTGGAAGAGAGCCTAATCCTGAGGAAGGCTTCTGACCAGGTTGTTGTTGTTGATCATCAGCCATCACGATGATTCTTGGGGGGAGGTGGGGGAGCTTTAACAAGTAGGCCTCATCCTCGACATAGAGCGCTTCCCCGGCTGTGCATTACACCGGACCCACCGTTTGAGAGCGTCTGAATCACCCTTGGCTAGGTCAACCTACTAAATCGAGAAGAAATCATGGCACTAAGACTTGAATTTAAAAACGAAAACGAAACAATAACATTCGGCCATACAAAAGACATTTCGCAGAGGACTCCACTGCCGCAAATAGCACGCCTGCAGCAGCTTCGTTGGGTGCTGCTGCCAGGCGGTAGGGGCGCACGCGCAGGAAGCCGCATTGAATGGCACACACGAATCAAGCACATTCTATTTAGTTCATAACTTCATACCCGTTATTTCTGTGGGAAATCGCAAATTTATTACTATTTGGAGAATAGTTCATAGCCTATGGCAGTCTATCATTACTTCAACTGTGCCCTTCAATTCGCAGACCTTGATATTGAAAGCCTTGATTGCTTCAGGCATGTGATGTGGTTGTACACACACTCACATTCAAACGCATGCACATACAGGCACACAAAACGTTAATTTATATATTATATATATATAGTATTATATATATTATTATATTATATATATATATATATATAGTATGTGCATACTGCAATAGAAAGTGATCGTCGTCAAGCGACACAACACCAAGTTTCCAGTAAATAGCTAATTAAATCAAATTTCACAAAATAGGGACACATTCTCTTATACATCACATAATTTTACCTGGTTCGAAAGGTAAGTTAATAAATGTAAAAATATATGTGCTTCTAAAGTCATACAGATCTCAAGCTGGGGAAGTTTGAGTCCCTTAGGTCAGATCTCATGACTTGTTCAATACTGCCATCTATAGATGTTTACAGGTACCTTTAATTTACTGTGGTGAACAGACCAGGCACAAATGTCTGAGCGTGTAAGTGTGTATTTTATTTGACCTCATTCAGTTGGTGCTGGAGCCATCTATATATTGTTTTATATAGATACTGTAGACCTAGCATGTTTCCTCTCTTTCATCGGTTTTAAAAACACACAAATCACAAATGTTCCATTATTGAGCAGTTACGCATAGCCTACTTAAGCAGTGTTTTTGACATTGCTGTCATGACTTGTTGTTCATGACTTCTTGGTGACATTGGATTGGTTTGGAATTAATACATTTCCTGAAACTCTTAGAACATGCCTTGCCATTCTTTGTTTTCTCACTCTATTTATGACCTGCAGTTTCCGGCTATTCTGTATTGATTTGTTTCACTGTCAATCTCCTGTCACTTCTCATTTTACCAGCAGACTAATCGGAGCAGTCTACTTGTCCTTGTTTGTTCTTTCAGTGGATATCCTCTGTCTTCTCTTCTTTAAGTTGTCGTTTTGTGTAGGTCAATTCACTTTTCTATATATATTTTCTGTGGCCAGCATTGTCTTATGTTTCCATTTTCCACTTGCTGTGTTGTAGATCTGTTTTTCTTGCTACTTGCTTTATAATTGCACAATGTTGTTGCTGCTTAACATTGTGTCATCATGTGCACACCTTGCCATCTTGTTTAATTATGTTTCTCAACAACCTATGTCCACGATCGAATCCAAGTAATGAACTTGTCTACAATGCCAAGATGCCGGCATCCAACTAGTGGTGTTGACATATGACACCAGTGTCTTCTGATAAGTGGCTCTGCTGAATCTGGGACAGTAGCTGTGGTCACCACAGAGCAGAGGTCAGCCTGTCTAGCTCTCACATGCTCTGTGCTGCTGCCCTGGCTTCTCTGATCCTCTTACAACCCCCCCCTCCCCCCTCCGCCCTCCATCTTTCTCTCTCCTGGCACTCAAACCCAACTCCCAAGATCCGCTTGCCTCAGCCAGGTCTTATCCCAAAGATAGAACAACTGAGGCACGGTAGGTATCAAACAACAGTTCAAGTTGTCCTTATTGTCCACAGGCTTTACAGGTCAATCTGTAACATGTCAGAGGGCGGAATGGGGCTGTGAAATATGTGATGTCATAAGTGATGAATATCTCATGTATTTTTCCCTTTCAATTTTATTTATTTAGGAATTGATTTTAAGTAACAAATACTATATCTTATATGTAGATATTTGGCTGAGAATGACCAGCGTTGATTTTTGTTTTGTTGTATGTAGACAATGTTTTATGGGGGACCCAGGTTCTGACATCATATTCACCACCTGTCCCTTTATGGCCGCCTGTTATTGAGGCAGTGTCACAGTTTTGTTTTTGTACCCTGCAGTCAGGAGAACGGATGGGAAACTCTGATGTCATCAACCTGGGCACAGCAGGACAGCAGAGCACAGAGTAGCCCCTCAGGGTGCTATGATTGGTGCCCATGTGTTAGTGTGCCTCTTAGATGGTGAACGAGATGGTGTGGCGGTGCCCGCCTGTGCTGCACCTGGGCCCCAGCATGCTGATTGATCCGTTTGGTCATGTGGAATGTCACCATCTGGTCCCTGCAGTCCCACTCTCTCTTCTCTCTCCCCTGCCTTGTGTGTATACCACTAGTGACTAGTGGTAAGGTGTTTATTTAAGCTATGTTCATTAAGGTCAATAATATTTTATATTTTATATGAGTGTAAATGAAGAAGGTAATTGCAAACCGTTTATTGTAGTCACAATGTGACTATAATAGATTCTAACTGTTCTTTTTATTTTAAAGGGTTTGTATTTCTAGTTTATTTGTTGTGCATTTACGTTTGGTTTACAATACCAACATTATCTATTTGTTTTATTTAAATTTTAAGGACCCTTTTGTTTCCTCCTTGTCTCTCTCTAATGACCAGTAACATATCAGGGGTCATCAGTAGTGACATTCTTCATTGTAGAGTGTCATAATCCATGGCATTTTAACAAAGAAAAAAAAAACTGATATGCAAATATGCGCTCATTAACATTTACATTACCTGTTTGAATAATCACAGCCCTGACAAGACTGCAATTAACTAAGATTGATGCAAAGTTCAGGGTTAGGAGACCGAATATATTCTCTATAGATTCTTGTATCTTGGGGTCTTAGATGGTTACCCCTGCTTCATAACAAACCTGGAGTGCTGAACCTCTGTCAGAAGAAAAACCTACCATGGAATGGTAAGTATTGTCTTGTATTCTTATCTTGGCTTTTGTGATTTTTTTTAGACAGTGAAAATATAGTAACCCATTTATTTAGCAACTATCCCTCCTATCGGTGACTTACCATGTGTTCTCCATGGTGAGCTTCAAAATCAATGTGATAATTCTTATAATAGACTGTTCCCTCATTTTCAGTGTTTGATCACATTTACATATATTTTAAAATCAAAACGAATGATTAGTGAATACAAAACACCTCACACTTTTCTGGGGATAAATAAGGCATACTGGAGGGGACTTGTTGATTAGTACAGCCTCGTTGCTTGGTTACTCAGCTGCAAGGATTACAAACTGCCTTCTAAGGAACAAGTATTGGCCTGGGTCACCTTGAGAATTGTGGTGGAAGTAAGCGCCAAATTCACATTTTTTTAAGACTAGGCTAATCTACCATCAGGACATTGATATTTTCTAACTCCTGAACAGTGTCTATTCTATTCATTATTTAATTATGTCATGAGTTTTAGCCACTGAGTATTTTAGACAAGGACCGTATATTTCGAATCACCTAGGAATCTTCTTCCTGTCTGCCTGTCAACATTATCAGAACTATAAACTTATTTCTGCAATGCATTCAAGAAACCTATGGCCACTTGCCATAACATCTTTAGCTTTAGCTTCCAAACATTAAGAGCACAGTCTCTGGCTCTTGTGTAAAACATCAAAGACCACGTATTTAACAAGATGACTCTGCTTCCTCTGTTGGGAATATTTGATTGGATTGTTCTGACCAATGCAGACCGAGATGTCTTGCCTCTTCAAATGGATGGGTCAGTTGGTTAGTCTTGTTTTTGTTAAGTTTGTATTTGTTTATATATTATTTATACTTGTGGCAAACTATTGAGTGTGACAAAGCAAGAGAACACTCTTGATGTTTTAACACACACTTTCTTGATTGGCAAATATTCAGACAATTTAAATTAGTAGTAACGGTAGGGAACTAAGCTACAGATAAAGAGGATATAGGGTAGGTGGAAGTCCAGAAGGTAGCTAAAACAAGTGGAGATATACAGCAAGCCATGTATAGGTCTCGTTCTCCATACAGTAGGTCACTGTGACTGCCAGCAAAGACTAGTAGACATTAAGAGCCTAAGGATTACAGCTCACAGGAGAAGAATCAAGTGTGTGTGTGTGTGTGTGTGTGTGTGTGTGTGTGTGTGTGTGTGTGTGTGTGTGTGTGTGTGTGTGTGTGTGTGTGTGTGTTTATGCCGGTTTAGGTGTGTGTTTCCTCAATGCAGTGCGTAGACTGGCTCCATTATAAATAACCTTACTCCCGCCACAGGAGGAACTTACCACGACACCCGTGCCATTCTATTTGCAAAATGTGGGTCAGACACGGGGTGTGATGTGTCTTGTGTTTACTGGAATCCTCTACCTTTTCTAATGGGATAGAATCTAGATGTCGTCATTGGCATGTGAACGTTCTCATTTACGTACAGGGGCTTTAACATGGTTACAAAAACTGTAGTAACTATAGACGAGACGCATATTTCGGCGGTTACATTAAACAAAAAATTAGGCCCATTGTAAAGAATAGCTCTATGATTTCTAATTGTTTGAGTCAACTTGATTCCATTGGTCATGTGGTTTGAATCCCCTAATTTATAATTTTATCTACTTATCTTTATATGTCTGTCACAGTTTCAATATTATATGTTATCACGCACTGGTATCAGTTTGAATATATAGCACAATGGTATATAGCTCTGAATATATAGCACAATCATTTACAAATATATCTTCCTACCTAAATGATTGTGCTAAATGTTCAGAGGTTTGTAATATTCTAGAATATGCACCTTCCTGCACACTACAGCCAAGGGGATGTTTGGCCACCCCTTTCTGCTGCCAGGAATGGTCCAGCCCTCATTTGCATAAGTTGTCTGTGAGGAGCTGCATGAGCTGCAGACTAAGCTAAGGGAAGAGGTGCATGTGAACTATGTGCACATGAGTGAAGACAGAAGCAATAGACTATACTGTGCATACCTTTTGTCCAGAACCAGCTGGTGTAATGTACTGTACTTATTCTGCCTCTGGGGCAGGGAATAACTCGTTAATGTATCGCTACAACCTGAAACCTGTAAGTATATTTATGTTTCTTTCTATATCATGAGTCTGTCTGACTTATTTGCTGTTAAGTTGTTAGGACACCAGTGCTGATTATACATGACCAACTCTCTTCTGTGATCAATACATCTATGTGGAATGTGGAATAGCATTATCCACAAAGTATTTGTTTGTTTCTGTAGAATATTTAGTTTCTCATCTATTTTCTATATGAAATGTAATTTCTATAGCACTAATAACTTTTAATGTGTCGGAGAACGAATTGCAAAATCATGATGTTGAAGTTTTGAAATTTTTGCTATTTATGGACTTATTTATTTGATTTGTTTGTGATATTGTATAGTAAATATTTGAATTTGTGTTTTTAAGTGTGTATTTACACTGATGGCTTAATGTTTTGGATGGTTGCGCTTTCAGACAACATGCACTCTAGGTGTCTCAGAGTGAATCCTTTAAAAAAATAGAACACATATGTGACCTGTTCTTATTGACGACAACTTCTTAACACAGCTTGTTTACACATAAGGTTTACATAGATTTCTTTGTTGGACGCCAACAAATAAGTGCAGTTGTGTTTTTGTAAATCTAGGATGTTTGACTGCAGTAATTACATTTTCTGTGGAAGCAAGGCAGAGTACCATGCCGTCTGTCATAAGAACACATGTTGAAATGAAGCAGATATTTCTGTTTGATTTTACCTTGCTATGTTAGTGTGGTCCCTGCGACACCACAGCCATTATCAAAGGCAGCTTTGATCCCAGTGAGACTAACCATATCCAGACATCAAGGAGCACACTGGAAGAAAATTGGTTACATGTGGCCAGAGTTGGTCTCGTTGGAACCATGGTATTTGAGCTTGTTATAGGGTAGGTGTATATTGTCTATTAATAGGCTATTCATCTTCAATTGAGCATTAGTATTAAGCATATGTAAAGGGATAAAACATAATTGCTATTGTGCCTACTATATACAGAGGACTATGCTGTGTTTTATCAACCAACTTCGATCACTTTTTAGATAGATTATTTTCACAGAAAGTCATTCAGTAAGTTTTGTTCATGCAATGCACATATATATGAATGTCAATGCAGCATGTGGGGCAAAAAATCTAAAAACAAAAGCCATCCCTTAGTTATGCTCTTTATTTGGAAAAAGGCCCCTTATCATTTGTGATGCCATGATTGATGATGCCTAAATCAATGCAGTGCTGAATGAGAATGCCATGGTGACGGCCCCTCTCGCTGGCGGGGGCTGGTTAGGGCGTGCTGGGGTGGGGGTGTGAGCATTATTAACGGGTCGCCTGCTACGTTGATGGTAAGGAGGACAATTGGCTTTATCCTCCACCATATGCTGCCCATGGCGGCTCAGACGGGGCCAGAGTCAGCAGGGGCTCCTCTGTTTGGCCTAGCTCACAATCACCATGGGACTCGTGCCAGCCAGGGTCACGGCTTTGTGTGTGTGTGTGTGTGTGTGTGTGTGTGTGTGTGTGTTTATGTTCATGTGATGGTGTGATTTGCATGAGCAAAGCAAGCGGGACATACTCAAGAGAGTCTTAAATAGGTAGCTTTACAAGTCTTCTGGTCTGGATAACTGACGCCCCATTGATGTAGCGAAGGGAGTTTTATTTTCATTTCCTGGTGCACATCAAAGCAATGGAGGGGTGGTGCAGGTGCTGCACAGGCCTTGCACTATGAATGGCTGTGTGTTGTTGATGTGTGTCTGGTGGAGCACTTTGAGGGAAACGTGTGTCTGCAAGTACACGGACATTTTTAAGTGTTATTATCACTAAGTGTCCATTTTCATTTTATTTCATGTCGTGGACAAAACAAAAAAGTAAAGTGTCATTCTTCCTCCTCGGAAAAAATATGAATATAATATACATTCTACACAACCACAATTTTGTAGTATTTTAAATCAAATTATATTCCAATCTTCTGAACGTGAACCTCATCATGATTAGGGTAGGGATTTCTCCTGGTGAATGCTTCCTAAATCCGGATGAGGAGGTGCATGGAGCTACGGCTTATGGATTATCACAATAGCTCTAAATGTGCATCAGCTCTCTGCTTTGTTTTCATTAGAGTGTATTGCCCCCTAGTCCTCATATTCTTCCGTTGAAGTCAATAATATTGGTTTCAGTGACTGAGCGTCACATTCTGGTTGAACTTCCTTGTGTGTGTTGACCTCTTGACCTCTTATCAAACAAAGTGCTCTATTGTGGTTTATTTCAGGTTTATGGCCTGTCTCCAAACAATGATGACATCAACCAACAAAACAACCAGACTTCATCAATACATTCATCCTCCAAGTCATCTAGCAATATGTTTCCAAACACTTTCTTTGGTGAGCATAAATAGCACTATATTTATACCAATATTTTCACATCACATTAAACATTGAAAGTTGAGATGGATCATTTACTTTATTTTAGAGGGGACCAATAGTCCAACTGACATGTGGACCAACAATGGGTTGAACCAGCAGGGATATGGGGGACCAATGGGAGGCCTCTCATCCCACCAATCACAGTCAGGAATATTCAGCAATATTCAACCCCAAAATCACCTGGTAAGATCTTCCTGATGAGACCACAGATATTACATCTTGGTAAAGGTGTACCTTTTTTTTCACCGTGCGTCTGGTCTTTTTCCAGAACTACCCTCTGCACTCAGTCTCACCTGCAGACATCAATCGAGGTCTCCCTCCGATGTCCACATTCCACCGTGGCAACACAGCACCTCACACACCACCGGCTAAATACTCAGATAACTCAACAGGTGAGGCCGCAAAGTTACTCTTCATTATAATTATTTATCTTGTGATCTACCCCAATGTGGCGGTAACTGATCTAATATACATATTCATTATCCTTAATTACCTTTCTTGTTTCAGGGAACCAGCGAAACCTGTCTTGTGGTTCTCAAACAGGAGATGCCCTTGGAAAAGCTCTTGCTTCTGTAAGTATGTACAGTTGGCAAAGGCCACTTCCTATTATACCATTACTACTCCTCCATCCTGCACATTTCCATACAGATTGTAAAGCCAAGGCCTTAGAACCTTATACTCCACCGATATAATGCAAATAAGGAAAAGGTTATTTTGTTCTCCCCGGTACCAGGCTACTGTGTATTAGCTCTCAACCGTGCTCATGCAGTTAGACCCTTTATTGGCTGACTAGTAAAATGGCCGAGATTGATGAGTTCAGTTCAGGTTACGAGCCAGCACCAAAGGCTGCTGCGGTAGCTGTAAAATCTTAAAGAGAAATGACAAGTTCTGCTTTTAAATTGATCGATGAGCTGCTTCTAACTCTAGTCGTCTACCCCCACCCCACCCTGCCTCTGTTGGCTGTTAGATTTATTCACCGGAGCACACCAGCAGCAGTTTCCCCTCCAGCTCTTCCACACCGGTCAGGTCTCCATCCCCCCTCAATGGAACGAATGGACACACAGGTAATCCACAGCTGGCTCATGATTCTTTTATAAAAAAACAACATGATTTTACACTGTTCAATTAAAAGTAAGTCACATCTCCTTAAGTCCCTTCCCCACCCTCATCTTGTTACTAATTTGCTCTCTTTCCCTCTCCCAGGTGGTAACATCTTGCCTCGCTCATCAACTCAGGCCCCAGGCTCCCCTAATTACGAGTCTTCTCTTATATCCATGGTAAGGAAATCATTCATAATATCTCAAATAAAGTTGCCTTACTTTATTGAACTGTACTATTAATGTAATCTAATCTTTTTTTTCAGTCCCAGGTAGAGGACCGTCTGGACAGACTGGACGATGTGATCCATGTGCTAAGGAACCATGCCGTTGGGCCCACCATGGACCTGCCCGGGGACATCCACTGCCTGCTCAATCAGGCCCACCACAGCCACAGCTCTGTCCCCTGTCTAACGCCGGCCACGGTGAACGCCTGTTTCTTTTCTGTGTGGGAGCAAGGGAATAGCAATACAATGCTAGTTGGGAAACAATGTCTGTGTGAGAGAGAGAGAGCGAGAGAGAGAGAGAGAGAGAGAGAGAGAGAGAGAGAGAGAGAGAGAGAGAGAGAATGCATTTTTCCCTTACATATTTTCCACATGTGGAAAGTTATTGTCCCTAAAATAGGAATTCCAGGATTGAGCTCTCCTGGTTTGGAAAGTTTTATGAGTAGATGTCGATTCATGTCACTCCCAGTTCAGCACATTTCCCTTTAAGTTGAGGGGATTTTAACCCTGCTGGAGTGGAGCAGTTATATAATAACTATAAGCTATATGAAGGGGGCTGGGGTTTTACTTTAATCCTAGGGGGGTATTCAGTTAATACACTCACCTTTATTTTTTCTTGAGAATGTGTAATCACATCATTTCTGGAAAGTATTAGGGGTATATTTCAGTGGTATAAGGGATTGTTAAGAAAAGGATTAAGATCCTCTGAGATTAATTGTGAGAGAAGCAGATCTATTCAGGGTCAAATCGGCAGATGTTTTCAAGACTTGTTTGTTATTATTCAGCGTCACAAGGATACACTTGGGAATAGAAATGGCTTGCTACTACATAAATACTGGACAATGAAATGATAAACAATGGCCTTTTTCTTATCAAAATATTTTGTTAATTGTACAGGTGGAGGCTGCAAACATTAACAACAACCATCCCAGCTTTCACAATCGAATACAAAATGGCCACCCATACCCCACCGTGAGTCGAGTCTCCCATCAGAATTTACAGACTCAGGAAAAGATTCGTGGTCAGTCCTAATCTACCTATCCTTTAACCTGATTTCGCATAGAATTGTATTTTGTACTAATATTTCTTAACGTGTCAAAGCATTGCAAAACATTTCAAACCCTTTACCTTATTTATTTTCTTGTGCAATAGCAGGTGCTATGGGTGACATGGGTAGTCTGGAGTTGAAACTGGAGGGTCTGGAGAGAGATGAGATGATGCATACCAATCTCAGTCACAGCTCGGACAGCCAGAGGTCAGATGAAGAGAGTGACACCCGTGACTCTAAGAACCCAGGGGACAGCACCACGACGAGGTATAGGCTGACTCAGAATAGCACTCTAAACGTTCTACCTGTCTATCAGCAACGAGGATAGAAATTACTGTGAAAAATTATAATATGTAGAACTTATAAAATGCTTTTTTAACATTGAAAATCTCTTGGTTGTAACACCAACCAGCAGAGGGCGTATGAATCCATGGTATAACATACTATGTCTGGCATGTGTATTTTTGAGGCAAACTTATACCAGATTTGACAAACTAATGCATAAGCAGCATTAGGAATAAGAGTAGAAAACCTACAATTAAATGTTTCTGTGTATTTAAATGAATTTGGCTCTCCTTTAACAGCATCCATGAGGACGAGGACCTGAGCCCAGAGCAGAAGGCCGAGCGAGAGCGTGAGCGGAGAATGGCCAACAACGCTCGCGAGAGGCTGCGTGTGCGCGACATCAATGAGGCATTCAAGGAGCTAGGCCACATGACTCAGATGCACCTGAACAGCGAGAAGCCTCAGACCAAGCTGCTGGTGTTGCATCAGGCCGTGGCTGTCATACTCAGTCTGGAGCAACAAGTCAGAGGTCAGTGAAGCACTAAATAGTGGGTTGGGGGGCATTGCGGCGGGCAAGGGCAGGGGGCTGCATCTCCACCTCTGAAGAAAGTGCCTCAGAGAGAGAGAGACAGCTTGGCACGGCTCTTCTTCTTTCTGACAGCCTATAATATTGAGAGAGTTGAAGAGAATAAAAAATAAGAGGAGATTGAGAGATTTGATCAATAGAATGGGGTAGTGCAATGAATAAAAATCCTGAGATAAAAAACTCAAGAGTGTATGGTGTTGAGAAATTAGAAAGAGCCAAACGATGGCGAGTGATGAGAGTAACGTGAAGCGTGGACGTAGCGTGGTGCAAATCATTACCACTATGAAATCATTTCAAAAAGAGCGCATAAATGTATAATAGGTATTGTGTCTTTCAAATATCTTGACTGAGTAATTTAACTGGGATCCTTTTTTGATGCCATTAGAGAGAAATCTGAACCCCAAGGCAGCATGTCTGAGGAGGAGGGAGGAGGAGAAGGTGTCTGCAGCGATGACAGACCCACAGGCCATACACCCATCCCTGCACTCCAGCTTAACAGACACAGCCAACTCCATGGGGCATCTCTGAGACCTTCGTCTATGAGAGCAAGGTACGCTAGAGCCTTCATCAAGTAACCTGAATGTCACATACTTCAAAATACTATAAACTAGGCTTTCTACACCAAATCAGACTCAAATCTTTGATAATTTAATCATGATGTTTTGTGATGCTTATAACATTGGGGTTCTCTTGCTATTGAAATTGAATGCTCATACTTCTTTCGACCTACAGTTGGGGTGTGGTAGAGCATACTTAGAAGATGGAGGTCTGCTGAGAGATGGACTGTCAGTCAACTCCACTTGAGGAAATCTAGTGTTAACAGTAAATTGGGTCCAAGTATTGATAACAAAATAAAGTGATGCAGATGAACAATCATGATGTTTCATAATTCGCTTGCCCTGAAAATTGAATTTTACTTGTGCCTAAACTTGTAACTGACAAATGCATTGTAATCTGCCGATGTTTTGTACAATGTGTTTTCTATTTATTTATGATAAGGATATGTTGGCTGTTTAAAAAACATATTGGCAACTTCTGCAGTTGATTTACAGACGAGGAATAGAATTCACATATCTGTTTTCACTGCTCGCCAAGGATTAAACTGTATCGCTATGATTTATTTAAAACTGCATTCCCATCTTATGTCTGTGCATCCTGTACTTGTCATGAATGTATGAGTGTGTGTATGAGTGCTTGAATTTGTTTTCTTAGAGTATTGTCAGGAGTTTGACCATTCTGTGAATGAACAGATCTCCCAGAGAATGCTTTCAGTGTTTTAAAAATCACATATCAAGAACTTGTTCTATTATTTTATGATACAGTATTAAATGAAGACACTGGTAAAATAGGACATGTAGCCTACAGGACTGGGGGGAGGGGCATTATAGATCATTGTTTTTTATGTAATTTTGAAGTTATGTTTTATACAATTATTGTGAATTTCATATCTTTGCTAATGGGATTTTGTCTGTATGTTGCACAAGAAGATGCTTTAGACAAATTTAAGTTACATTAGATTTTACATTAGACTTGTTCCCATGCTTTAGCCATATATGTTTTTTGCTTTGGTATAATCTTTGAATACATATTTTGTTTAGACAATTGCAGAACATATTTCTGGAGAAGGCTATAGGCTACTCTATTCATATGTATTATATGTGTACATTTTAAAGTAGCTAGGGAAACTAATGTCAATAAATGTCTTTCCTAAATCTTTATAGTGTTTACGAAGAATGACAATTATTAATTGACAAATGTGAATCAAGCTGCATGAGGTCAGAAAATCGGACACTGCTATTCTGATGACGCGTCTTGAACGGGTATTACGGGTGTGGACTCACATTGCTCAACCGGCGCGCGAAGATCTTGTCTGTTTTCTTGTCGTACGGCTCGAGCGCATCTTGTAGCGTTTTGGAGGAACGTAAGTCTTAAGATAAAACTTTTTTCTGTTAATTTAAAGACCTCTTGAAAGAAGGTATGATTAATTGTCCGTCATTTTGTGATTCAAGTTAACTTCGTTGCTTCCTAAGGGCACAAAGTACAAACACGTAGATGTTTGGTCTTATACCAAAAAAAAATTCACAAATGGGAAGCAATAACATAAAGCTGAAGATTAGAAGACAACCTTCATTTGCCAATTGTTGTGTTATTGACGATAAAAAAATTCAACTTTGCGTAACCTTGAAGTTGAGTTCTTAAGTTTGCATATGATTGAAACAGATGGATAAATTTAACTACATTTCTTGTCTTTTAACATTATTTACAGGCAGGGATGTGCATAGAACATTTGTATTAGTAATTGATGCAACTATATTTTTGATAGTTTTAGAAGATGTCATAGTGTGATTACGTGTGCCCTTGTGTACAAACAGATGTTTCAGTGTGCGCGCCGAGTGGGTCAGCCTAAACAGTAACAGATAGTAGACAAACAATTTCCAAGTGCCATCCCATCAACTGAATGACGACATTCTGTCCAGAAAACCACGGCCAGGGGGACACGTCATGCAGTTGGTTATTGCTTGTACAATAGTACACTGTCATTAGCACACAAAAGAGCTGTTTGCACACAAAAGGAGCTGTTGGCACAGCAATAAATGCTTTTACTATTTTGTGTGGTTTCTTTTTTGCTGTCCGTTCATGGCAGCTATGGAAAGGTGCCTTTGGGGATTCCATTGTCTCACATTACCCCTGTCCCTAAATTCTTGTTTAGTATTCAACTACTTGAAACACCTAATGATATAAGGCCTATGCATTTGTTGTCAAGGCACCTTATGTATTAGGCCCTTACATGATGTATGTCTTTAATACATTTACTTGTCTACAGTTGTAACTGCAAAGTCCTCCAGCCAAGGAGACCCTCTGCCCAGACACTAGAATCAAAATGGAATCCCCCAGAATGACTGGTTCTCCAGACAACAGGCTACAGACGCAGCAGCACAACTCTAGAGGCAGCCCTGACAACACGGCTATGTTTGGAGTGAGGGTCCAGGTCCAGGGTATCAAAGGTCATCCCTATGTGATTCTGAACAACGGAGGTCTGGAGAGTCAGAGGGATGTGTCTCTCACAGCCCACCAGTCAGACTACAGTGTAGGCATAGTCAGAGGATCCACTCTAGGTAGTCCCTCTTTAGATCAAAGGCTCGCTCATCAACAGCATGCTAGCTCACCTGCTGAAGCACGAAGGATTACAGCCACAAGCATGTTTAACTATCAAAGACATCCTGAGCTGCTGCGACCTTATGATCCAAAAGAGAACAACCTCGACCTCATCGTTCCGCCCGAACCCACCTCAGTGACCAGGTCAAGAGATTTAAACAGTGGCGCCCAGATTGAGACCACTCAGGTTGCCAGAGGTTCCAGGCGCCGGATCCCACTTCCTGCTGAAGGCCCCGAGGAAGCCCAGGATGAAGCACATGTCTGGGTTTCAGCCTCTGGTCAAGGGGTGCCTGCCAGCTCTCCTAACTCAGTGAACACAAGCCCCCTTACTTCAGTGGGAAGTTTGATTGATCAGTTCGACAGCCCCATGCGCAAGGGTCGATGTGGGCCAAGGAGCAGGATGGACGCAGAAGAAAGGAAAAGATCCCGCAGTATGGACAGCAAGCGGGCATCAGACCCCTCTGGCATGGCCAATGCCATGATGACTATAATGAGAGAGACCTCAGGAGGGTTCAGTGCTCCTTGCTCACCCAGGGTAAGGTTGCTCAACATGGAACACACTCTCGCCAGTGGAACAGGCGAGAGGAAGTCCACCACCCAGCTGGAGAGAAGACCAACCTCTCCGAGGCTAGACAAAATGGTGTACAGAGTGGAGAAAATCTCTCTCTCAGCTTCAACCAGCAGCCCTGATGAGTCTACGGAGAGAAATGCACAGGTAAAGAGGTTTTAATTTACACCAAAGACACAGTTCAAGACATTGTATTTACATATATTCTGTAATCAGGTAACTCCTGATATTCTGAAAGGACAGCAAGAACTTCCAGAAGAGCCAAATGAAGACACCACCAAACAGACCCTGTTTAACTACATCATGGATGGGTGAGAACTATTGAATATAAATTGCAGCCTTGTCCTGCCATTTTACTTACTGTAATTTCATCCACAGCTTCAATTCTAAAAACACCAAAGTAGAAAACATTGACACTAACTAGACACCAGTCAAATATATCCTAAGAGACCGCAGCCTGATTATGAATATCCTGTTAATTTAGTATATACGGTGTCTGATGTCGTGCTGCTGTTTCAGCTGGGTGTGCTCAACAACTCACACCCACAAAGAATGCAGAGTAAAACTCATATCCAGTGGCCCCATGATAGAAGACTTTCACCTCATCCTTCATACTGAGTTCAATAAACAATATGTGTATGAAAGATACAATTAACACCAAGGGGAAATGCCACGCTGAAACATGTCAATCAAGCAGGGGTGTGTCATCCATCCAATATGATCGGGAAAACAATGCCTATTGCATTTATTTCTGCTCTACTTTGTGTGTCTATTGGTGTTTCATTTTGGATACTTGTATGTAGCCTATGTTACCTGGTATGTTTGATGAAGGCTGTCATCAATGTTTTTCAGGACAACTGATGATGATTCCATCACACAGGGGAAAGTTAACCTGGTGATTGACAGAATCAACAAGTTGAAGTGGAAGACGGCTGATAATTTGGAGGAAGAGAACAAAGTGAGGTTAAGAAGATTGTGCAGATAGGCGGCTGGAAAGCTTCCGAAGGTCTCTTAGACTGAATATAAAGATAATAGATTGTTGTTGGCTTTATTTTCCCTAATGATGGTAGGTTTATGCTGCTGAAACAAAGGTATTACAAGAAAGAGGTGCTGCGCTGGAAAAAGAAGTGTCTGAACTGAAAAAACAACTGGGAGTTGAGACCAAGGTAAGACACACAACCACTTAATGTATTGGCAGTTAATGCAATGATTGCAATGCCTCTCAAACAGCTCTAATATCTTTTCTATGCATATCAGCTATGAGTACATGTTGGCGGTGCTTGTTTTATAGAACGAGAAGCTTCTTGCCAAGGCCTGCGAGAAGGCCAGGACAGAGAAGAAGAACCTGCAGGAAGAGCTGTCCAAATGTCAACTGGAGCTCTCTGCTCTCAGGGACAGGCTGGCTGCAATGGAGGCAGAGCTGCAATCCACTACTCAAGAGTAAGACTTTGACTGGAATCTAGATAATGTCTCCAACATATGTAACGTGTAACGTGGGGTTTGGATCTCTCTGTAAAGTGATCAAAGACAACGAGTGAAAAGATGAAAGAAATTCTTGCGAGTTTATCTAATGGAGACAGTAGGCTGGGCCGATACTCCATACTGGTCAAAAAGAGAAAATACGTTGTTTCTTTACACTTGCATTCCTGCAATGTTGTGTGCTAGGCTCGTCCAAGTGGTGGCCGAAAGAGAACGTTCCAAGACAGAGATGAAGGACCTACAGCAGCAGCTCTCCGATATGCATGACGAGCTGGACCTGGCCAAGAGGGCTGAGGTGGAACACGCTGAGAAAGAAGTCATCTTAAAGGTAGAGGAAACAATTAAAATGCAAATACAATTATTTAAAGCAAATGAGGCAATTATAAATCTTGGTCATCAATACATTAATTCAATAATGACTTATTAACCACTAATGTTAAATACCACGTAATGTGGACAATCCACAGACTGTACATGTCATCTCTTATCTGAAATGTGTCTGTGTGTAGGACTTGGCCCAGCTAAGAGGGGACTACCAGGAAGTAATGCAGGAGCAGGAGGAGCAGGAGGAGGTGCTACGCTGGAAGGAGAGGGAGCTGACTGCCCTAAAAGGGGCTCTCAAGGAGGAGGTGGAGAGCCATGACAAAGAGATGGCTGCTCTGAAGGAACTGTATGAGCAGGAGCTTCAACAGCTAAAGGCAGCTGTGGAGGAGGCTAGGGAGGTAACAATTTTGGCGAGGGACAACTACCCAATTGTATAGGCCTCTGCTATGGCCTTGTATCTTCCTTTCCCAGTCTTTTACCTGTAGTGTTACAATGTTCAGTTCTTGCCAAACTCCTCTTCCATATTTATGTTCCTGATTACATCCTAGAGCAACGCTGTGCTCGGCCAGATCAAGGCTGAGGTAGAGGAGGAAAGAGGAGCCACTAAGATCCAGGTGAGGGAGCTCGGCCAGGACAGAGAGCAGCTGCGAGGGCAGGTGCGCCAGCTGGAGAGCAAGGTGGAGCATCTAAACTGCATGATCCAGGAGGCAGAGGCCTTGGAGAAGATACTGGAAGAGAAGACAAAGAAACTAGAGGTGAGGCAGAGGTCAGAGGAGAAGCAGGTCTACTACTACAAACTGGTTGGTGCATGATTTATACGACAGAAAGGTTCTGTGTTTTTTCATTGTGTAGAAGAATAATGTATTTGGGGTATGCATGTGTTGCTTGCACAGAGGGAAAAACGACAGATGGAACAGACACTTGCAGAGGTCAGGGACAGGGAGGAGGAGATGTGCAAGTCAAACCAAGCTCTGGCCATACTCTTGGAAGATGTACAGGTGAGAAGGACAGGAAGACAAAACTATTAATCCCTAACTGGACTCAGCTGTTAAAGGGGCCCTATAATGGTTTTTGGGTTTTTCCTTTTCCTTTAGGATGTTATATAGCTTTTTGTGCGTAAAAGGTCGGAAATGTTACAAAGCCTAAAGTCCATGCCAAAGGGAGCCACTCTCTCTCACAAAATACACTGCTCCTAAACTGCCTGAAACGCCTCGTTTGTAGTCCGGCGTTTTCTTCCGTTACTTATCTACGTCACTAAGTCACACATTTGAATAATGTTTGGCACGCCCTCAACCAGAGCCAGTCAGATCGGAAGCCGGGTGGTTTTGCCATGTTGAGAAAATGCTGTTTTCGTCAGTGGGAAGG